>JAQGAD010001943.1:0-16050 GCA_034696625.1 Isotomurus palustris | reverse complement strand
GTCTTTTTCGTCCTTCATCTGTCTCATCGGTCTTGTCTCGGGAGTTTTCTTCAGAATTCTACACTAAAATCTATTTAGTTTCATTAATTACCCATTTTTAATGTACGTTACCTGTTAATAAATTATTTAAGAAACACAATACTCGAATTCTGAAGTAACAAAATTTATAATATGGTAGTTCATACTCAGAGTAGACTCATGAAATTTCTACAACTGTCCATTGTTGATAAGCTCTTACCTTTACTAACATTTTATCGCAATTGAAGCCTTCTCTAAAACAGCATCTAATCTAAGAACCAAACTGTAAACGTTATTGCTTTTACAAAGCAATAAACATTTAAACTGTTGGCTATCGCGTGAGGTAATTTTCGGGTCCTTGTCAATTATAAAATTACTGATTATCCGTATCTTTTAAATAATCTCAATCTCTCAACCGAAAAGCAGACAAAAATAAACTGCAAATGATATCAATCCAATCTCTCAATTTTTAATTTATTCTGCAAGTTACACAACAACACCCATCAACACTTACGTGTGTTAGCCTTATAAACTCGCAATTAAACTTAAACCAGGTGAGCTGAAAGAATGGCAATTTCTTTAATTAATCGCGCAGTGCTGCATACACTCCCATTACTCCTCTTTGCTCAATCTTCATTTACTTCTGCCCAATCTCCAATCGAAGAAGGATTGTATTTGATTAGAAGCAACGTTGACTCCGCAGTAAGCAGTATAAAATACAATTATTTAATTAATTAATCTGACTATTAATTACTGATAACTTGACTAGTAATAGCCTAATTTATTTGCAGTATGCAGTTCCAGGTGATTCAGGAGACGAGTGTGGATCACTCGGCAGAGTGTACGGTAACTACAGAAGTCCTCCATTTCCCCAGGAATACAAATGGAACTTGACCATCGACAGCTCCAGTAAGAAACCAGCTAAAATAAAAAAATATGCATGGATAATATAAAATATCATTGTTTACTTCTTGTACAATTTCTAGCTGGTTATGTGAAACTCCAATCCCTCGGGGAGACATTAGGTCAGAAGGTTAACTTTATAACTTACGAAGAAGACACCGCTCCATGTGAACTTGTTGAACGAAATATTCGTATCATCGAAGATCGAGGATACTACGAAGTAGTAAGTGTCTCTGATGGAAAGTGCCTCAACAATTATGGGTACGCTGACTTAATTAACCAAGTTGAATTCTAGCCAACAAAACTTATTGATAGAACATTTTAATGCCTGTTTCGTTGCACTTTAGGTCTGAGGTTGGAATTCTCTTTTGGCTGAACTGTGGAGGGGTCGGTCAACATTGGATCTTTGACCCAACCTCTTAAAAATTAATTAAAGTATTTCATTCCACAGTCTGCAGACATTCTTATTTCTGCTAAAGAAAGGAGATCAGAATTGCTTTAGTGTATTACAAAGTTGAGTAATAAAAATCTTTTCTGTACACGTCCTTGTCCCATGCCAATTTTGTATGAGCACTAATGAGCAGCACTAAGAAAAGCTCTAACAACACTTGCAATCGTTTGAACGCTTAAATTTAAATTCGACGTGTCATGCAATTTGCATGGAAATTGGCTGAGGAATAAGATTTGAAAAACCCCGAAATTTTTTTAACTTTAACTTTAAGTATAATATATTATTCCCAGCCAATTTGCATTTGTAGTTTCCATTAAGTAGCGTACTTACGCTAGTACACTGGTATACACTCAAAAGTATACACATATGTGGTAGCTACAAGTTTACAAAAGAAGACGGTGTACCTAGTAGATTTACTCAGACTCACAGATTTGCACAACCAAAGACTGAACACAATTAAATTAATTTACAACCAATCGAACACGATTTCAAGCTGAATAAGCCGCTACAATCCAGCATGCATTTCAGCTTTATTTTTTCCCAGAGTTCTTTCATTTATTATAAGCAGTCAGGGAATATTGCGATCTCACATTGTTCACTGCTCTAAGTAATTGTATGTTATGTACAATTCCATTTGCAGTCTCTCATCCAAAATCTTGGGTTGAATGTGTTGGTAAGCGAACCAAAGCAAAACAAATTCACGGTATCAATGGGAATGAACTGCAAAGTAAAACTATAATGTATTTTACTCCCAATGGGAATCACTATAAACGCAACTTCACTTGGATCCTTCTGTATTCTAACAATTTCACAGCATCCCAAGCTCATTAGTTAGAGATCTCACTTATGCTACGGCGGGGGTGAAGTAATCCAGAAATGAATGCCAGAAACTCCAGAATTCGTCTGCAAGATTTTTCTTAAGATTGAGTTCTATACAATAGCCCACAGCATATTTATATGCAATTGAAACTGAATCATTTATTTAAATTTATTCAGCCACACTAATTACTAATTACTAATTATTATTTAAACCTGGACAAGTGAATAATTAACCCATTGCAGACACAATTTTAAACCACTTCTGCACCTGATTCGTAGAATTACAGGCAACCTTCCTGATGACAAATATTATGCAAGTAAGGTGCTAAAAGTTGAAAATAGAATACATTCACTCTTCACTCATTTATCATTCCAAGAATCACCTTTATCAAACCAGTTTTAAAATACAATAAATTATTTTAGTTTCCGTAATATTATTATTATTTTAAATATCCTTGTTTTATTCCTGCTAAAAAACTAATTTATCAAGGAAAACTACAGCTTTTATTTTATAAATCACTTTACAACTGACATTGGCGTATTCATAAATGCAACAGGAATTACATCGTAATTTCACCTAATTAAAGTGGAATTTGATATTCTTCCTTCACGTGGCGCATTTATATTACTACATTACTAACGATCATCTGCACCTTAATTCCAAAAGATTAATGAGATGTGGAAGTCTCTCCGATTCCAGGCTGCATTCAGCCATAATCCCATTTCCCTTCTCATAACACTTAAGCTACACACGGAGGAAGAAAACACGTACTTTTAAACATGCATAAGAAACTCTCTGCAAAACTGCAAAGCTTGCGAAATAAATTAGAAATTCCTCCACACACACACGTCTACGTCTTAACATAACTCTTCATATCTTTCAATTTTTTAAACTCCACACTCCCTTCCCTTACACAACAAGAAAAAACAAACAAAAATGCTTCAGACCCGCTCACCTCTTTGCCAAACAGTCTTCACTCTTCATTTACAAAGTGGTCATTACTAAAATAATCCGCACTCCAGACACTCCAGACTCTCCAAAGATGCTGGAAACAAAGAACAACGATAATCGACTTCAAGACGACGTCCACAGCGACTTCCACTTCCCACCTCTGCAAATCGTGTGGAGAAATGTCGCTCTGTTTGCGTATCTCCACACAGCGTCTCTCTACGCTCTGATCCTCATCTCTCAGGGACACTTCCAATGGAACACTCTTCTCTGGGGTATTTATGCCACACAACCGATTCCAATCAACTCCACTAATACATTAAGTGTTCCACACTCTTCCAGCCGGTCTGCTTCACGTTGCAGCTGCTTTTGGAATAACCGCAGGAGCTCATCGACTCTGGGCTCACAAATCGTACAAGGCGACACTCCCACTCAGAATATTCCTCGCGTTCCTTCAAACTCTCGCCTTCCAAGTGAGTCTCCCTCTCTCCCCATTTAAAATATTTAAGTATGACTCATCCGACCTTATAATTGACTTCCACAGAACAGCATCTTCGAGTGGGCAAGAGATCACCGCGTCCACCACAAATACACGGACACTCACGCAGACCCTCACAACGCTCAACGAGGCTTCTTCTTCAGTCACATGGGATGGCTGCTCACGAGGAAACACCCTCTCGTCAAACAAAAAGGAGCGACCCTCGACACGAGTGACCTCGAGAATGACCCCGTCGTCAGCTTCCAAAAAAGGTTTCGTCTCACCTCACCCCAAAAACCGTTCCTTCAGCATATAGTACATAGTATATCCGTCTCTCATTTCAGACACTACCTCAAACTGGTCGGCCTTTGCTGCTTCCTCATCCCCTCGGCAGTCCCCACTTTCTTGTGGGGCGAGTCTTTCTTCACCTCGTGGCTCCTCACGACACAACTCCGCTACTGCGTCACTCTCCACGTCACTTGGCTTGTCAACAGCGCAGCCCACGCATTCGGTTCAAAGCCATACGACAAGTAATTCACCTAGACTCACCTTTCACGCCAATTGATAAGAGATTGCCAATTAATTATCCTTTCCTCAGGTACATCAAAGCTGTGGAGAATACTTCAGTGTCCGTTCTGGCCCTGGGCGAAGGGTAAGTTAATTTACTCTTTAAATTAAACAACCTCCGTATTTAAATAGTTTAATTAATGAAGTACCCATTTCCTTAAAGCTACCACAACTACCACCACACCTTCCCATACGATTACAAGGCATCTGAACTCGGCCTCCACAAATTCAACTTCACCACGAGCATCCTCAATCTCTTCGCATGGGCAGGACTGGCTTACGACCTCAAATCAGTCAACCACGAGGTCATCGTTCAACGGGCATCTCGAACTGGAGACGGCTCCCACAGTTCCCATCTCTCCAAGCAGGAGTCTTCCACCGAAGACCCTTCGCCAGAGGCCCATCAGAGACTCGTCGTCGGTGGTCCCTGGGGATGGGGAGATTCCGACATTCCCTCCAAAGACATCGAAGCCACAGAAACTCTCTTCTTCCGCAAAAAACAACTCTAATGACGTCCATTCTGACAAGAAAGTTTAGCGTTTGCGTCCGTGTCTGGACAAACGAGACTTGCTTACGCAACTCCATGTGAATATTTAAAGGAAAACGAAACTGCTCTTTATGGTTATGTGTAATCAAGTGTTTAATGCGATAACCAGTGTCTTCCTGATCTACGACTTAATATTATCTTGGAAACTTCTCACACATTACAAAACTCTACTCAATACATTTCTTACCTTTGCTTAAGTCTCACCTCACTTTGCTTAAGAGCTTTCCAGTTATTCCAGATTTAAGCCTGCATCATTGCATAATTGCATTGCATAACTTCAACCAGCGTAATTGCATAATTCAATTATTAATTCACTAAAGCTGAAAAAACTCATCTTCACAGAATCTCGTTAAGCAAGTGAATTGGGCGTGTGTATGTTTCCATAAAATAGACAATCTCTCCGAATCACACAAATCCTTACGCAGTAAACTTAGCCGGGACCAGAAATGCTCTCGATCCATTATGCCAAATCCTCATATCATTTGTAACTATCACTTTGTCCTTAAACTTGCTATCGGTGTCCACAGTCCACACACGGGATTATTCATTATCTCAGTTGTCATATCACATCCTAATTAAAGACACGTGTTTGGAAGTTGTAGCTTATCGTCGTCGCATTTTTTAATAAAAACACTTTTTGTCCGTGTGAAATCATTCAGACATGGGCAGCTGATTTTTACATAGTTTTTTTACGTTACATTCCTTGACTTACTACTTACTCTATAATTAAACTAATCTTCGCATGGGCAGGACTGGCTTGCGACCTCAACTCAGTCAACCACGACGTCATCATTCAACGGGCATCTCGAACTGGAGACGGCTCCCACAGTTCCCATCTCTCCAAGGAGTCTTCCACCAAAGACATCGAAGCCACAGAAACTCTCTTCCTCCTCCAAAACAACTCTGACCACATCTCCACCCCGTAGCTTCGTTATCTTTGCTCAATTCTCAAAAGACAATTAATGGTATTCCAAATTAAAACACATGTATTTTAAAAACGCATCTCCTCCAACCTCGTATGCTCTTAACTCCACATCTCATCAACCTTTACATATTACGCAAAGGCTTGTCCGTGTCTTGAAGAGAGACATTCAAAACTTCAAAAGTAAACTGGCATATCTTTCCTCCATCCTTCTTGCGACCAAGTTCCCTCGAATCTGTTCCCCTCCCCCCAAAAAAGTTGTTCGCATAGGAGAGCGAATCTCGGTGTACACAATTCCGGGATTTCCAGCCCCATCAAAATCCAGTCTTTAAAATGGGCGTCGCCAACGCAATGACAGCCGAACAGGGACCATACACCGAGATTTGATCTTATTCCGATAACCGTACAGCCATTCCAGGAAACTTCCTTCCGACGACATCTTTCAAATCCAACCAGCCATACTGACCTCCTTAATTCACTTTTAACTCGAATAACATGGATAAACTTGTCAGCTTTGATTGTGCGAAGAGACGAGAAACGTACAAAAACCAGGGAAAAGCTGAGCTCGTAAACTGCCTTCCTTTCCTTGTCTCCTCCATTCCTTCATACAAAACAAATACGTCACCTTTGTCTTTCAGGCAGAACGTCGACTGCAGCGCCAAGAAGAAGCCGTAGAACTCCGAAAGAAGAAGCGAACCCAAATTGTAAAATCCCTGCGGGTTTCCCTCCAGCTTCCTCCACTTCCTCCGAAGTCCTCCTCCGTAGCTCCTCCTTCTTCTCCTCCAATAGCCTTCAACTCCGCTATGGTCCAGTCTTTCATCTCATCTGCCCACAGTGACGCTCCCTTACCTTCCTGGACCTCATTCCCCGAAGTCATCAGCGAACTCATCAAGTCTGACTCAAGTGGAGCCTTCCAGGGAGCCTTCCTCGCGAAACAACTTCTTCCACCGCTTCTCCGCACTTTTGCACGCAACAGAGATGGAAAGTACGTCTCCTCACTTTATCACCAATCCTACTTAATCACTTTTAAGCTTTAACTGACCTTATTAATTAACCCACAGCGGCCTCTCCAGCCAAGTCGCAATCGCCACTGTTCTCTCTCACCTCACTCCAATCTACAATAACCTCGTTGTCCTATCAGAAGACGGAATTGCAGTGACGCTCCTCCTTTCATTCCTCGTCTCGCCTTCTCCTCACCTCGTTTGCGTGTCTCTCGAGGCGATCGGTAAGACTTAGCTCCTCCCCTTTCTTCTTCCTCTAGCTCCTCCTCTTTTATAGCTCCTCCTTCTTGTTCTTCCCACCAGACAAAATCGCAGACACTGCCGCACCCATTCTCATCCGCCAAGGCACCCTTCTCGCCCTTTCTCACCTCATCAAACACACCACCGATGACCACACCCTCTCCCGAATCCCGCCAATTCTCGACAACCTCGTTCGACCTCTCTCCCAAGAAGTCCTCGCAGCTTACCCCATAATTCCTCCTCTTGTTCCAAAGAAGACCCAGCTCCACTGCACCGCATTGATTCACCAACTCCTTCTATCGCCATTCTCATCACATACCGTTCTCCAATCAACTCTTGACGTCGCTGCAACCCTCCTCGCAACAAACAAAGAAGACAAGGACAAACTCTCCTTGTTCTTAACTCCATACTTCTCCCATTGTCACCCGGTTATCCACCGTCTCGCAGAACTGATCTCTTTTCCTGTACCAATTGCCACAGCATGTCTTCAGCTCCTTGCAGACCTCATTGATGACCACACGAATCCCCAGAGTGCACAAGTCTTCTACACGGGACTCCTCGAAGCCTCCTTCCTCCAGAGACTCTCGAAGCGACTGGACTTGATCCCTACGGCTCTCCCATCATCAGCCACCCTAGGAATTCTCCTCATCCTGGGAAACTTGATGGCCGATGAAAGGCAAGGAGAACTCACCACAAGCTTCGTTATCAAAGAAAGCGCTCTCACCAATTTCATCGTCAACTGTCTCAGCGTAAGTGCAAATATCGCACAAGAAGCAGTGTGGGTCATCGGAGTAATTGCACGACAAGCAGATGAAGAAGAACTGGAAGAGTTTCTCGTGAGCTACGGAATCATTCCAACGCTTTGTAGCTTCCTTACGCCTTCGCTAAGTGTGGAAATGTTGAAGTTAACCTTAACGGCGTTGGAGAGTATCCTCAAGAACTCGTATTCAGGTGAAGTCGCTCACCAAGCGATTGAAGCCTGTGGAGGGATGGATAAAATCGACAGTTTCAGTTTGAATCACAAGAATCCTCAAATTCAACGCTTGGCTGCGATTGTTCTCAGTTTCTTTATGGAGGATGAGTCTGAGAACGGTGATAGCATCTGTGTTGATGATGGCGATGATGCTGTAAGTTCATGTAAGTCTTCCGTCCTTCCCAATTAGAATTAGCAGGGAATCAAAACACTTAATTGATGCTAATTAATACTTTATCTCTCTCCTGATTAGAAACCGATTCGTCAGCAACTCCAAGTCTACCTGTCCAACGAACCAACCTTACAACCAAGATGAATAGATTCCTCCGCCGTTCTGCTCTCGACACAGACAGACGACGATCTAGTGATCTTGCCTTACAACCACTCCAATGAATTCGACTTCTACGCTTAATTATCTTGTATCACTAAATAATATGGAGCTTTACCTGTCTGTGTACACAAATTTTGAAATAGAACTATTTTGCATGCAAAAATGCTGTGAGCTTGTTTTGCTTTGTTGTCTCACTTTCCCCGTGGGAGCGCCGAGCGCGCGAAACCCAAACTCGTTCTGTCTCACTGCCTTTCACTTAATCTGACTCATCTTCATAGTAAAAAACAACAACAACAAACTCAAGTGCACTCAGCTCTCATCTCTCCACCTTTACTCGCCTGTAATAATATATTTTAAATATTATGTTTTTAATTCCCAAGACTTTCGAACTGAGGGTCTCCCTTAGGTGACCTCTCCCTTTGACAGTGACCTTCATCCTCTCGGAGACAGTGACATTTCGACTTCCGGAGAAGATCAAGAGTGTTTTTATATGTGAGTTGAGTGAACTCGTGTCGGTTCTTGTTGCGGGAGTTGGAGGAGTGCCAGAGGAGTTATTTCGGGATGTCGTCGATGTACCGTCGGCCATGGGGACCGGAAAACGTGGGGGAGGTTGGGGCTAACGTTCACTCCTCCCATGAAGAATTCCTCGTTGAAGATGACCGTGTTAAGAAGGCTGATTGTCTACGATACTTCTCAGGTAAAACAACAAACCCTTAGGTCACTTTTAAACGGTGTAGACTTATTGGTATGAATTTTAAAGTTAAATGTCGGGTTAATTTTGTTGCAGCTTATGCTATGCAATGGCTGGGTCTCGTGGGACAGCGGGAGAAGTTCACTCTACGGGAAACAGACCGCGTTCTCAGGACAAGTGCCATGCAAATCGCAGAATTCGATCCACGGGAAGCTGCGATGAGTTTTGAACAGTTGGCGCAGTACGCACATAACCTTTTAGAACAGCCTTGGCGAGTTGACTTTCAAGTGCTGAAGGTACCAACAGAGTGGAGCCCTTATTTAATCAATTATTTACTTAATTGAATTCTAATTAATTTACATTCTTCATGTATGTACATTTGCAGCTAACGAGTGGATTCTACGTACACAATGTTGCAGCTCAGCTGGTGAATGCTCACGAGCTGCTTGTAGCAATGGGCTATGTTCATGTCGACGAAGCAACTCTAAAACTGCTCCCGACTTTCGATCCGAAAAGGTTGAAAATCGTATCACGGGATTGTCTGGTTGCTGCCCAAGAGTGCCTTGTAATTTACTTCTTAATTCCTGTAATTACTTCGTCAATTATTAAGACTACTTAGCAATGAATGAATTACCTTCCACAGATTCTGTCTCAAGTGTGGCAGCGCGTAGCAGACGCTGAGCCTGATTATCCCCTCACAATAGGCGAAGTATACGAAGCACGCGCTCGCTTTGTTGGAGACACAGACACAATCTGCAAGACCCTTCTGGCTGATATCCGTCGAAGACAATACAATCACAAGAAATCAATGACCTTCGTGCCTGTCGACAAACTAATCGATTTTGACGATCAAGCTGCACTTGCTGGAGGAGGCTCTCCGTACAGAAGAAGAGAAACTGAGGCTGACAGGGCTGCGCGAGAAGTGATGCGACACACACGTGCGCTCCACGCTCCTCCATCCCTACCCAAAAATCACCGACATGAATACGACGACGTCTACTATGAGGGTGGAAGGTAACTAATTAACTAATTAGCTCATAATTAGCTCATAATTATTTTAATTGATAAATAAATAAAAATCTCCCTTCAGAGAGGACAGCCTGAGTCCAATGATCCCAAAGACTGTAAAGGAATTTAGCACTGCGCCCAAACCACAAAACATCAACAGTCGTTCCTCACTACCAATAAACATGGGACCAATGTCCTTCTCCAAAGTGAAACAAGAGCTCCCTCAATCATCCACAAAAGCATCTTCAGGAGGAGGAGTCCTCGGCGCTGGAGACCTCTACAGCGACTCCTACTTTCCCCGTGTTATGCGACCAACGCCTCAATATCCCCACCAAAGTCAAAATCAAAACAACGTCGAAGCAGTTGACGGCCTTGTAAAGGAAGCTTATGAATACAACCGACACGTTGGACCTATTCCCACCGCTAGAAACCGGTCGTCACTTCCTCATCACCAGCAAATGAATGGAAAAGCTGCTGTTTCTGTTTCTGCAGCTCCGTTAGCTCTGAGCAACAGTCCGAGTTCCGAAGAATCGTCTAGTCCAGAAAGTACCGTTGAAGTGAGTCGAGGCTACTCAACTCTTCAGTCTTCGGGCGAAGAAGACGAGGTCTGTAAAAAAGGCCTTCCTTCCATCGACTCAGTTTACTTTGATCACTTGCTAAGACAAGGCTACCAGGAGACATCACCTCCTCTGGACATCAACCTCAGGAGGTCATCCACCAACAGTGAAAGACGTCGATGTCTCGAAGACTCCGTAAAGGACTTACTACAACAAGAGCCTGTGAGTCCCTCCCCAAGAAGTTCTTCTCCACCCCCTCCAACTGCAGAGAACAGAGACGCGATCAGATCGCTCTTAGAACGTGTCAACGCTCTAGAGATCAAAAACTCTTCCTCCTCGAAGTCCAAGTCCTCCAGATCTCCTCCAAGAGCTGCTCCTCCTCCAGCAACAACTTCTGGATCAACACCTCCTCCTTCTCTACGAACCTATTACTGCAAACACTGTACATTCAAGAACAAAGACGTAGAGACTCTTATCTGCTCTGTGTGTTTCAAGTCGCAAGATTTCGTAGACGAAGATGATCCTGTTGAAGAAGTTCAACAACAATCACAGCAGCAGCAGTTGCCTAAACTGTACTCAACTTCAAGTTCAACAGTGAACGAAGAACTGAATGAGAGCAACAACTTGAAGACGAAGGATATTGAGTGTCCGCGGTGCACTCTCCTCAATCCTCCCATAAGACGAGTGTGTGACATTTGTCATTTCAGGTTTAAACCAATTGGATCGTCTCCGTGTCCGTCGCCCGTTTCCTTTACCTCAGCTGCACTCAACTGAATCAAAAATCAAGTTAAGCGATTCCCTTTCCCTGCCCAACCAATAGTGAAAGTGAATTAGTGACCGCACAAGTGATGAAGTGATCCACACTTAAACTCTATCAACTCTGTCCTATCTATATCTATCTGTATATCTACGCGTAGTTAATATCCATTACTCAGAAATCACGTGTGTAGGTCGTGTAGTCATTCGTTCGTTAACTGAAGAAGAAGGAAGAAGGTTCATCAACTATCAACTCGTATTTAACGAAATGTTTTAATTACTAATTAACGGAATGTTTTCATTTCAAAAATCCTATTAAATTGACTGTAACCAATCAAAAACAGTTTAGCTATTTATTATATAAGTGTGTATTCTCAGAACGTAGTTCAGTTTTCTAGTCACTTCCTTCCCTTTTTCTTCCCAGCCTTCTTGGGAGTGTCTTCAGGTGCATCTCCGTGTGTGGAGGATATTCGGCTGCTTCGTCTTCTTCCACGAGCTCCAGAAACTTCGCCAACAGCTGCAGCAGATGAGACGGGAGTGTTTGTCGCAGATCTCGAGGACGAAGGCTTCTCCACTTCAGATTTCTCTTCCGCAGGTTTCTTCGGTTTGTTGCTGAGTCTCTCGCTCCTCCGACGAACAGCAGCTGCTGCTTCTTTGGATGAAGACTTTGGTTTCCGGCACGGAGTTCTATTCGATGGAGTCTCTTCACTCTGTAACTCTTCCATGATTTCATCCAGCTGTTTCATAACACTCGGAGGGAGAGTGTAATCGAACGAGTCTTCTCCAGAATCCTCCTCAGTCTCAGAAGACCCCAGATTCTGAGAATTTCTCTCTGGAGACGTCCTTTCATTCCGAGACTCTTCAAGGAATTCATTCAGCTGTTTCATAACACTCGGAGGGATAGAGTAATCGAACGAGTCTTCTCCAGGATCCTCCTCAGTCTCAGGAGACCTCGGATTCTGAAAGTTTCTCTCAGGAGCTGGAGACGTCCTTTCATTCCGAGACTCTTCAAGGAATTCGTCCAGCTCTCTCACTACACTCAGAGGCAAAGAGAATTCTTCTCCAGAGTCTTCTTCAATCGCACACTTCTCCAGCTCCTCCTTCTTCGCTTGACGAACCCGACAATCTTTCTTCCAAGAAAAGTTTCTCTTGATTATTGGATCTTGAGGTACTCCATGCTCCGCAGCGCATCCAGAGAGTATTTCCATTAATTCTCCGTTCTCATTACTTCCTATTGATGGAGAGTCCCTAGTGATTAACGATTTCCACACAATCTGGAACCTCTGTGGTTCCATTACAGCCGAGGAAGGACCTTCTTCTGTGACTCCCTTTTTCTTAGACCTCTGACGTATTGAAAAGAACATTCTTTTAGTCTCACTTCAAACCTGATTATCATCCCAACTCATCATAACTTACCATAAACATCACAACTCCAGCCATCCCAAGAATAACCAAGGCGAAGGCACCTGCAGGCAACTGATGCACATATTTCAAATAGCTGGGGAATATCAAGAACGGATTCGAGTAACTGGAGTCTCCAGGGCCATTGGAGGTTCCCCTGAGAAGACTCCTTTGCCAGTTAATTATCCACATCGGTTCATGCTCACAATGGGATTCTGAGTAAAGAGGATTGAAGCTGTTGATGCAGCGTTTGAGTGCGTTGAATCGAATCCAGTGGATTCCTACTTGGACTGCTCCAAAGTAACCTCCAATTACTGGAAAATACACACATGAGATATTCAGTCAGCGTCTGAATCCGTTTGTTAATTAGTAGACCAGTTTGTTAATTAAATAAGGTACATACTTGACATGGCAGAGAAGGAATCCGTCATGTCTCCTTTAGTGTGAATGAAATATCTGCTTGTAAATCGTGAGAAGCAAGACTTGTTCCAAACACTAAACATCCACACTGCGGGAAGAATCGCTATGCACAGTGACACAATCTCAGTTAGATCTTTAGGTCGGCCGTGTTTCCACCTGGGACTGTTGGGATGATCAGTCATTAGAAATTCGAAGAGAAAGTAGAGACAGCCAGCGTGTACGACTATCGCTGGAAGCTGGTTCAAGAACGATCGCATCTTTGCGGAAAACTGTAATGACGTTTATCATTGATAGTAGGCAAATGGCAAAAAGTCTCAGTCTTCGAAGCTGAAGGTGAATTCAAATCAAGGTTGCTAGACGCTTTTCGTTGTCGTCGTGGCTGCGCTAGAACCTAGAACGACGAAAAGCGTCTAGCAACCTTGAATTCAAATGGAAGTCTGAAGAATCTGTACGAAACATGAAGCTGCGCTGCCATGTTACCAGATATCCAATAGTTACTCCTAACGGAAAGTCTCCTCAAGCGAAAAAGCAACCTGAAATGATCGGTATTGTGTGGCTCACTCCTGTGCAAGATTCCATACATCAACTTGATACTATTGTATATACTATGTTCTCACATCTACAAAATAGAAATCAATTTGGCATCGCTAATTAATATTACACGCAGTAACTCCTTTCCTATACACAGACAAAGCAATAGCAGTTTTACATTTTATTGTGCAGTGTAGCTGTGAATGCAATTGTTGATCAGAGATTGGTGATGCTAATTACGAATTCCATACTTATACGCGTTGTCAATGTCAGGAGTAAGAAGAACAAGAAGAAGCAACACGAGTGCTCGGAATTCATTCACCTCATTTTAGAAAACGCATTTCGACAATTCAAGACTCAATCTCACAATATCAATCAGTAGAACAAACTTTGTGCACTGCGTAATATTGCATCTAAACTAAGTTAGTATATGAATCACACATCATGACATCATGTTTACTATATATATACATACATATCTGAAGCTAAGATTAGGATGCCATTAAAACTGACTCATATACAGTATGGTACAGTATAGTTAAACGAATGTGTGAAGACTGAAATTGTCTTAAATTAAGGGAGATTCTGTCTTGGGAAAGGATGACACTGACTCCATCCGAGATCCAGATGTTCTCACTATCTTCTGTGAGTCTTCTGAGAAGCCAGGAGATCGAGATTATCTCTCCCGAACATTTCATCCTTGAAGCACAAACCAACACAATCAATTGTAAAAGGCATCAGTGAAACTTAAAATACTTCTCGTGACGTTAATTAATTTTTACGAAACTAAAAATGCATCCCTGTTGCAACGGGTCCCTCCAGACAGGAACGAAAGTAATCGCAATTGTGCAATTGGTACGAAGTCTTTCGTTCGTCTCATTACTAAAACGAATGCATATTCACTGAATGTATTTATGTAATTTCAGGTTCTTTCGATTCTGCTTTGCCTGATTGGATTCCTAATTTTTTCTTTTGGAGGAGTTCTGGCTGAAGCCGCCTTAAAAGAAGATGAAAGTGGTGAAGAAGTAAAGACTTCGCCTAAAGACAAGGAGAATGCTGCAGCTGCAGGTAAATGAGTCCAGAATAAACAAACCTCAATTAAATAAATTATTAAAAAACAATAAATTAGTTTTTTAAATAATTTATAATTATAATTTTATAATTGATTTATAGGAGTCCTCGCGATGATATTTTCAATCATCGTGATCATCATTGCAGTTACCAGCATTCTCCTCTCAGTTTTGCTTCTCATGGGAGCAATAAAAGTATTTAAAATATTCAACTTATCAATTTTACATACGGTACAGTAATTTTATTATGAATACATTTTTTTAATTTTTAGAGAAACCGAACACTGTGTATGGTGTGGTTTGTCATAAACGTCATCTTCATGATTCTGGGAGTCCTTGGGATCATCGAGGATATCATTTCAGGAGAAAGCAAACGGAATGCTGGTTCAACCTTCCTTGGGCTGGTGCTTGAATCTTACTTCTTATGGGTTGTGTGGGCTTTCATGTCGGAACTGAAGGAGGAAGCTCCACTCTCACCATATTCCAATCCCAAGCCAAGAGTCTAATAAACGTGTGTCAACATTAAAAAATAATAAATAGATTGACACGTTCACCCCAAAGGTTACATAACCTTGTGCTTCGTAACTTACAATTTATTAGAACATAAACTAACTTTATATAGCTTCGTCTTTCAACCTATAATCTGCTAGGCTCTTTGATCTGTTTGATTAAGGATCAGGAAAGAACTATGAGCTTTAAATAGCTATAAACTAAAATTAAAACCCACAAGGTTACATACATTTTGTACTTAATGCTGCTATAATAACACTCTGTCATTCAGTTACCATATATTTACTTTTACAGCATACAATTTACTTGGTTCTTCTGCTTAGACTCTTTTAATTTGGTGTGATTTGTCCTTTGGATTTGGTTATTTCACCGGGTTCCTTTAGCGAAATGACTAATACTGAATTGGGCACTAAACTACGGGATTTCTTCATCACATTTGTATTGTTGGAGACAGGCTAATTATAGTTTAAGCCAGGCGATATGAATGAAATTAGCAGAATCTGCGATTTCAACCATCTCATAGACAGGGGATAAAAAATAACGTGAAATCACAAAAATTAATCACAATTTCTTATCATGTCTAATTCGGGATGAGTAATTTATTCAGGGAAATTGCATAGTAAGAAGAATGAGTGCTCGAAATTCATCCTCCTCATTCCGAACTCCACAAAAGCAGCGAGTTCACAGCCACTCTCGATCACAACGAAAATCCCTAGAACAAATCTTATGCACTGCTTACTGCATCGCAACTAATGTATCCCACGACATCATCATGTACATTAGATGTATGCACACCTCAAGCTAAGATTAGGATGCCACAGTGAATTTGTAAAAAAAGACTCGGATCCACTTATCGGAAGAATGCAAGACTGGCTCTGACAAACTGCTACTGCAATCTGCTGAGGAA
>JAQGAD010001942.1:0-16055 GCA_034696625.1 Isotomurus palustris | reverse complement strand
GTGTTAGGATTAGTGATTTTGAGTTACTCGATCCACTCAAAGAGAATATCGGGGTTTATCCCCGAATCGAGTAACTCCGCTTTACTCCCAGTGCTTATACCTACTCCCGCGGAATAACTACTATTCCCGGAGTAGTAAACGTTACACGATTCACTTATGCCTATTACTTGGAATATGCCGGGAATATTTCCATCCGCGATACTGGCCCTGAACATCAACTTATGGATGAATCTCCTTATTCCTTACGACTTCAAACACTTCAAAGTAGTTTCACTGTGTGCTATGATGTTACATATGAAGTATTAGCATACATATGAATCTTGTGAGCATGAAAGCTGATGTTATCACCATTAAGTCTTGAAATTGAGATCTGAAACTAAAGTGCTACATATGCCTAGCATATATCTAAACAATAATTTGCATTCTCTTAATTACAAGGACCCACCACGTCTGCACACATAAATTGCGATTATTTGCTCCAACCTGCTTCTACGTAAAACATATTAAACCAAAGCACTTGGATATTTCATTCTAACGACAACTTTACTGGAGGACATTTGGGGAAGTGGTGATATTCATTGGGTATTGAGTGGGAGTGCTGGGAAGAGAGGAGTACTAAGTAGCCTGTGTTATAATGCATAATGATCACCTGCCTGTGTGAGATGATGAATGAAGTGTTGGTGGATAAGAATAGACAAAATAGACGAGCGAGGGAAGGAAGACTTAAAGATGTGTCCCACATCCATTGACGAATTCCATTGAGATGGGTGCTCTATCAATGAAACACTTTTTGTCTCCACTTTTTACGCATTTATAACACCCTCATCATTTCTCTCTTCAACAAACACCTTTACTACTCTCTACAGTCCCATCTTCGTTTTATATTCAAGCCTTTTTGTGCATCATCATGACAAAGATGAGTCTCCTGAAGCTTCTGTGTATCCTCTTTTTGAGGATTTTAACATTTCATTGTTACAAATCGCTCCATACCTTCCAACCACAGAGAGTTGAATCAAACTCTGGATAAAGCATAAATAATACTGCTTCTAGGTTCTAACTACTAGAGATGTGGGATGGAGTCAGTCTAGAATCTCTAGAAATACTTACTGACTAATGTCTTGCGTGTATCTACTTAAACTAACTCTAAGACGATGAAGAATATTTTTCAATGAAAATGTGTCAACTCATTGAGGATGATAGCTTTGAAATAACTATGAGAGTAATCATAATGGCGTCATTCATTATTATCTCAATGTGACATTAAAAGGTTGAAGGAAGAAAGACAATAAATTGAGCTTCGAGTTGGTTGTACGAAATAAGAAAAGAACTCAAGGTGGTGGTTCGTTGCTTCTACACGGAGATGTCTGACTGACAGTTTAAATATGTTGTTTTTAAAAAAATTATGTGAATAACAGAAGGCCAAATATTTTGCGCTTTGCAGTAATAAACTCGCAGTTTAATTTGATACATTGAATTTCACGTAATTAGATTAGAGTAATGGATATAGGTGTAGTCACGAGCGGGTGAATAACTTACCATCGAATGTCCAAGGTACTCTGCAGCATTATCGGAAATGTACAATAGCTTCCCATTCTGTGTCATCATGATTATAAATCCACTGAGAGCCTGAAACACAGAAAATAAGGGTAAAGAAAGTGTGCATTTCTGGAATCTGACATAATTGCTGTGAATTTCAGAAAAGCACAAATTAATAACAAAGAATGAAGGGTATGAAGAACAACACTTTCGTAAGAAGCTGAAACTGGTTAAACCAGTAGGTTGTAGGCTGAGAGATGTGAGAATGTAGAAAAGCAATCTAGAGATAAACACTTTACATCTTTCTTGCTAGAAAAGAAAAAGAATTAAAGATCGGTGTGCTGGATCTTAGCTGGATATCACAAGCCACTTTTAAATAACATATACCGTACCTCTCCTCTGTAAAACACGGATCAATAGCACATTACGCATCATCTTAAGCTCTTATCTTCTAAATTAGTGAATTCAATTCATTTTTGCACTATACAGAAGGAAATCGATGAATAATCACTACCACGACATTTTGAGACGCCTAGTTAAAAACTTTTAAAACATAAAAATCTAAAAACTAACACGGTTGCTCAGTCTCATACATCTCATTTCATTGTTGGCACATAATGGTTGACTTTCCGTAGATGACTGAAACTTATGCGGCTGCTTGCCTTCGCTTGAATCTAACTGAACGGGCAATAATGTAACAATGCGTGCCTGTGTTGCGAGAACATCAATATATCTTTCAACTTGGTTAACTGAGCTTCACTTGACTCTTTTTTTTATCTGAAGGCTTCAAATCCAATTTCTGATAGGCGAACTCGTATGGGAAAAGCAGTTTACAAATCAATATTCAAGTTGTCATCGTAGATCAGCGGACGAGTAAAGAAATCAAAAATCCCAGAAGCTGAACGTGAAAAGCAATATTGACTACGTGTATGGTGGATTAGTTGGATATAGAAGTAAGATGTTATATACAGAGAAGACACCCTGCCGGGAGTCATCTTCCAAAGTCAATATTGTGATTTCAATTTGTATGCTAATTTCTAGTGTTGTTTTAATTCAGGTAGCGGAGTTTGATATTTGACAGGTAAAAAGAAACGCAGTGAAGAGGAGATTGACAGAGCCCAATAATAGGCATCCAAGGATTAGTCAAGATATCGATAGTGACTTAAAAGGATTAGGAGATGAAATGAATCCTATTTCGATCGAGTACCTCTGCGATACCAAATAGCTGCGATGGTCAGAAGAAACAAAGTTCAAAGAGCTTTATTGTACACTATGTTGTATGTGTGGAACATGGATTTTATAGCCGAAGAGTAAGTACCTTCACAGTATCTGCGAGATCTAAGCATAAAAACTTGTATTCTACAAAGGACGAAAGAGTTTCTCAAGGGTCTGTGTGAGTATCGCATAAGAAAGAAAAGCAACGAAGCTTAGCATCTTAAGAAGTTACCCTTCAATACAAATACGAGAAAAAACAAAACTTATTAAAATTTCAACATGTTAAAATGGTAAATAGAAGAAGAGTTGACCGCTGTGGTTTTAATTTATAAAGCGAAGATGAGTTCAAACAGGCGGAACCTTTATTCGGAGATTTCTCTTGGTAAATAAAATGTAAACAAAAATAGATTAGAAAAGTAAGCGTTAAAATAAACAGCATTCACACTGGTCAAAATAAATGAGATGGTAGAGAGAAGAGATTAAAAAATCAAAGGAAGAAAAAGTTCCGAAGGGAATCTTTCAATTCACACAAGTAATAGTGTGCCTCTGCTCTGCGTGTGAATTTATTAAGATGAAGTTAATCTTTTAAATGAAATGAGTACACTTTGTTTCCTTTGCTTACCTTCGAGAAGCCGATGCTCGGTGTGGAATATGGGTGACCCATTTCGTGATATCTTTTCAATACTGAAATATCAAAAGGCACAAAGTTCAGTTAGTATTTGTATTTTTAAAATGGACATTATATTATTTGTATTTATGCAAATTAATAGTATACTACACAGTTATATATCAAGACTAGATCCGTGCTCCTTGTGCTTTAAAATAACAGATTATCTCATGTATAGCTGATAGTTCGCAAATGCTGAGTGTGTTCGATTTAAAGAGTCCATTCGGTGCATTGCAAAGCTGCTGTGTAGCCAAAGGAGTTTTTCAATGAGAGGTGTCCTACTCCTTCGTGACTTTCCCAGGTCGACTAGACGTGTTTCCCATTGATTGAATTTGTAATTGTGTGAATGAAAGTTTTCATAGTAATTTTGCACGAACATTGTGTTGGTGCCGAGACATTTTGTGGACGAAGCAATGTTGTACCATTGCGCAACAAATGTAGCCGAGGATAGAGTATGAAAATTATAGTGTATATATTGCAGTAAAGCTTTCTAAGCTCAGACTTTAGTCTTTGAAATACAAGGCGTCAAGTATTTATGAAACAGTCCTTGCAAACAATCCAAAGAAGCTTCTAAACTACTTGGTCTTAGTAAGAAAGAAGAGCAAGGTAATTCTGCTATTTCCTAAATCCAACGAAAAATATAAAAAAGTTCGATGCACTGTGCGTACATTAGTACAACCCAAAGCTGTGGAAAACAAGATGTTGGTTTTATGAGTAGAATCTTGCAAGTAAATTAAAACTAGGATGCGTCCAGTTTCATAAATATTTCAATATTTCATATTAGTAGCTGCCACAGAAGAAGAATCTGGTCTTATCTGATCAAGTCCATTTCTCTGCTTCTGATCCAATATACACAGCTTCCTCAAGTGAATTATAGGCTTTCTCAGTTCATAATAATTGAGTTGCATATTTCTTCATTTTACATTCTACTACTTTTGTTTTCTTTCTGTGAACATTCCACAGAGACTGGAGAATCGCAAGTTGGGAAACCTGAACCAGAAGAAAGAGAGCTACGCAGTTGAAACAAAAGGAGTATCAGCCATCAGCACTGATTCTTACGGAATCTTGGTTAATACGATCACCACTGATCCCGCACCAGGCGATCATCAGATTCAGGAAATTAATACTTCATTCTTATCAAAGGATCATCATGGTTGGACTCTTCAGCTTTCTTCATGCCCTCCTCCTTCTCCTCCCGAATTTACTCCTAATGGTTGCAACAGGAGTAGTCGTCCTTTCAGTAGGATCTATCGCAATCGAAAACGACAATGCTTGCACCGGAGCTGCAGTTACTATCTCCACTGCGATTACAGTGGCTATTGCAATTTTGGGAATATGGGGCTAATCAAGTACTGCTTTTATAACTAAATTATTGTAAGTATTATATGCGACAAAGAAAATCGGATGTCATGAGCTCTACCTGTATACCTGTATGTAAGGTTGGCGATAAATCGAGTAGTTCTAATCTGAGATACTTTTGGCATGCTCTATTGAATATTGAACCTCTTTGGAATACGAAATCGAAGTGGACGAGACAAAAATCCAATGGGTTTGGTTTGTGTAGTATGAGCGTTAATGTAGAGGAAAGTGTTGGTTGCATCGGATTGCGGTGCTGGTAAATTGGTTGAGTGAAAAAACGGATCTCCGTCAACCTGTTGAGTAAACTCGTTTTCACGTACAACAAGCGATTGTATTGTACCACTACTGCTGGTGAAGCTTCAATCCAGAACAGAGAGAATAGTTGCTCCTTGATTCCTTGACTTTTGGCTTGTGTCTGTCTGGTTTCTTATAAAATGACTCGTACACTCACTTTTTCTTTAACATTCTTACCAAACCAAGCAATCTTCCTAAACCCATAATAATAACTATAATCCAAGATAGATTGGAAGACTTCACAGAGTTTTTTTCGCTATGATCACCACAGCTAATTCCTCCCTGTATAAACTAAACATCGACGAGAGATACTCTTAAAGATCCTTGTAAGTGTAATTTTTTGTTGGTGGTAGGACACTAAAATCCTAGATGCTGGAGGTATCAAAAAGCCTTTCTAGGGTTACCTCACCTTGCGATACAATAAAAGATATGCTTCATCTTCCTTCATTCCCACACTCGACTAATTTTGAGCCACGATAAATCCCAAACTCATCCGTGTGTCTATGAATGCTAATGATTAAATAGTACGTAGGCAAGTCTTAATGTTGCAAAAATTGAAGAGCAACTCGTTAAAAGCTGCTCTTCATGTGATACTCTGGACATTCCACATTTGGTGCATAAATCATTCTGTACAAGGTGATTCAATTGTGCCAAAACTTTCTGCGTGGAGAGTTCCGGCTTCAAATGGCCCCATTAATTACTATTTGACTTCTAAAAGGTTATCACTGCGTTGTTCGTCAAGTTTGTAGTTGTATCAGTTGTATGATGTTCTAAGCAAATATAAATGTTGCAAACCGAAAGCTCTAACTTTTTAATGTGCATTGCATTCGAAATCGTATTGCATTATTGTAAACGCTTTTATCAGATACAAAATTCCATTTACATTGATCTAGTTTGTTGTAGTATTATTGTTATAATTGTAACTTGCCACTGATGTGAAGTCAATCCTTCGTTGCTTTCTATCGTCTGATTATGTGATAGTTTATGCATATTAATATGAAAACAGCTCAGGTCTCAGGTCGCGTCAATATCAATGTGTTCAATGTTTAATCTTTTTTATTTTAATTCAGGTAAACTGATTCTGAAATATGAACACTATATTGCATTGGCTTTTAGGAGTTCAATGTGGATGACTTACATGATTTAAATTCATTTAAGTATCATCATCCTGTCAAAAACTCAACCAACTGTCACTTGTACAAAGTTACAAGTACAACAACATTTTGATTTCAATCAAATCACGTTAGTATTAGGCATTAGGATTACGAATTGGAATGATACGAAGAGTCGTTAGAATTATTATTTCTCTCCGTTGCTTTACAATCTACAACTCCAACTTATGACCAGATTCAGTCAGAGACGGTCCCATACTCACTGTCAGCGTCAGCCCTAGCATACATACTACCGGTTCCTGTTTCTTCATCCATGAGCTGGTTGGTAGTAATTGTGGTAATCCATTTGAATCAAAATCACACCGACAGTCAGAGGAGTGAACCCTATCTATCTAATCTACCTGTACTCACCTTGTACCGTCTCATCATACGAGAGGAACTTGCTTTTTCCTATAATAAATCACTTTCTTAGATGAATTCACTCTGTCATCCCTCTGTCATGTGAGAATATTAAATGATCAAATTGTATGTGGACGAATGTCCTCATCCTTACACCATCACAGCTTAATAAATGTCCTGCGAGATGCATTTTGTACAAAAGCACATACCGCACACAAGGCTGAGCACAATAATTATTGTTTCCCTGTGACTTCTTACAGTTTGGCTGGGATCTCTTAAACCTTGTGTGCGGAGAGTTGATAAAGATTCACAATTACAATGTGACAATAATCGTAAATATCAATGGGCTGAATGATGCAAAATCCTTGATATTAAATGAAGATACACGTGGATGAGAAGACGATGGACGACAGTGCTTGCGATGGTCGCAGATTAAGATGAGAAGGCTGTCTTAAAAGCCTCAACAAAGACAAGGCAATTTCAGTTCGAAGTTATTATAATAAAGCAGTAGGGATATAACAACAAATGAAATTAGTATTGGTCATTGGACATAGTTATCACACAAGAGACCGAGTAAGAAATGTGGTTATGGCATACTGAATACCTCTTAGATGTGAGATTCTACGTGTGTGTGGACAGAAAACAAGTTGTTCTTAAACAAACTACAATTTGCAATAATTTAACTTGGGGAAACCTTACGGAATGAATGTCATTGCAAATGGTGACAATGAGGACACTGATGAGAGGCATATTTATGATTATCTTTGCAGAAGTTGAAATGAGTCTTACTTCTAAATACGATACGGGTTTTGTTGTACTAACTCAACTAACATGTTTCATTCTGTGTGGATAGATAAATCTTACGTAAAGATGTTTTCACCATGTTTCAGAAGAAAATAGCATAGCATCGCCCGTGTGGCATTTCCACAATAATAGCCCAGCATGACGGAAGGTGTAATGGATGGGAAATCAGCAGGAAGGTGGACAAACAAAATATTTATCTTCGAAATCTGACTCTCTCTCTCTCCCTTTCCGCACTTCATGAATGCACAATTTAAGAACGATGTTGATTTTAAGAAGTTATTTTGTAGAAAACTGTATAGAAACATAAACTTGCAAGAGAGTTGGTGATCAATTCTAAACTGAGACATGTAGGTGTCTCGTAATAAGGAAAAAATAAATCAAAATGTAACATCGCTTTCACCTACGCACGAAATAAAACATCACCTTGACCGTTTCATTTTCATCGAGTGCGTATTTTTGCGAATAAGTTGATGTGTGCAATGTGGGATGGTTGTGGAAAGACTTTTTCATTATTGCAAGAAAATGCTTGTCAGGATTTTATATACAGTTTTGTTTGAGCGTGAGGTGCGTGTGTGCATGTGTGATGATCACGGAATGCATTTTATTGTTCGATGGAAGCAAAAACGCAAGTACTTAAGATACTTAAGAATGGTTAGAGAAACACAACTAAAGACGAGTCAAAGTGCATTTGATACAAGAACTGCATCTATTCTCTTCTCAGACTAACTGTTCGTGACTTCTTTGCACTGGACTCGTGCATTTCTCATTACACCGTAACCCACACTACTTACCCAAGGAATATCGCTTTTTCATCTTTTCAAACGAGTATGTGTGTGTGTGTATGTGTGTGTAATGAAAATGTACGCAGTTTCATGTCTCCTAAGCCACATAAGCCACATGCCGAGTGTCGCTGTGTTGCTTCTTCTTTCAGTTAATTGGGATTTTACGTAACTTGTCTCACTTTGCTGCTCAAGTTGTAAGGCATTTCGTTTGCTTATTCACAATGGACAATCATTCACTTCTCCTGCATTCCTCAAACTTTTTCATACTGGGCTTTTCAACGCTCACCTTCTCAAGTTCATCCTTGACAAAGTTATGTCATCCTTACTTCACTGCAAAACACTTTGCTCATTTTGTTTCGTTACCCTGAAACCTACTTCATTTCATCTACACTTCTCCAAACTGCAAAGATAACCTAGCTCTATCTTTATATAGAATCTTTGCAGCAAAGTCAATAATTTAAATTAATTTGTCGTATTTTATTTTCAAGTAAAATTATGTAGCTGCGATTCTTAACATAAGATCACCCTATATAGTGCGCTTAGGCATATGTGTATGATTTACATTTTGTTGTCTACGAAAGAAAAGACGTATTGAACTGGAATTGTATTCTTGAAGTGTTGCAAGAAGTTAAAGCACCTTGAGAAGCTACTTGAAGTTGCTGCTGTTCGTCTCTAACTGGTCTATCAAACAGTTTTACACTTCTCTATAAATCTTTCTTCCCCATCTAAAGTATATATGAGAGAGGAGAAATCCAGTTCCGGGTCTACTTTGTTCGAAGACATGTATAAAGCTCATCTCTGCTCAACTTTGCAGGTTCAAATCATTAACTAATTTTTATCGTTTGTGCTACCCAGGGAATCCAGTCCATCAGGGTTAATCAAACTATGTTTTTGCTCGAATAAAAATTTGCTCTTTTTGAGTGTATCTTGTCCAATCTTACGCACACATCTACTGTACGGCTGCCTTCTTGCAGAGATAATCGCCGGTCGAGAAGTTGTACACAGATCTCATGTCCAGTGAGCTTGTCAAAATGTTTCTTTAAAATCATAAAACACTTTTATGGGGCTCCGATTCAATAGCCATAATGATGACCATGAATTTATGTACGATTTGTTTTTAATGCTCAGCTTTTTTTCTTTCGTTATGCTGTTTTTCGTTCTGCTACTTCTACACACTCGCAACTTCACAACCTACTCTTAAAAACTTCCTACACTTCTTAACTTTTCAACCTACGAGAGACGAGAGCAACGTCAATTTCATTCTCTTGGACAAAGTGTCTTGTGGTTTTTACAGAGGTGACATGCATCGAATCACTGGACGCTTTGGTACAAAATGATCTCCACTTATTACACGGCTACATGTAATATGCATGTTTATTAATATGGATACAATGGAAGGAACATCTCTTAACTCTTCACTATCCAAGGATGAATAGAACTCCTCTCCTCCATGAATTGATGGTGGATGATAATTTTTACTACGGATCATTTTATGGGAGTTTCTTCCGTAATTTCGAACATTACGAGAGAGTGAATTTGATAGGGAGTAAAAAACCACACTTAAGATAAAATTTTCGTCCCCCATGCCAAATTTTACTACGAGGTAATAACTGTTGATGTGCGTATGGTATAGAAAGGATTGAGTACACATGTAACTTCTCATCGTTGTCAGAAAATGATCTCACAATGACACAGATGAGCAAGTCGCCAGTGAGAAAAGAAAAGGTCAACGCTTTGGTTTAGAATCACATCGCAAGCACACATACATTCATATATTAGACGTTGGACGTAGTGGACGAAGTATTAAGTTGTGAATTACAGTGATAAAAAATATTTGAGATGAGAGACTTAATGGAACATTAAATGACACAAAAAGAAACTTGTCCTCCCTGGGAACCTGGTGGACGAAAGTCTCACTCAACACTTTTGAGACTCCACACTTATGCTCATTCTTCATCTTATCATCATCGTTTTGTGTTCCTCCTACTCGAACCTCTGTTATGATGAGACTTTATATCCCTCTACGATTTAGAGATGAAAGAAAGAAGAATATGTGAGAATTACGAGTGAACGAAGACTTGCAAAGTATAAAGTAGGAGTAACAAGACTCTTATTTCTCGTTCCTTGAGGATATTTTGGATTCAGAAAGAGTGTAAATTGCTCTTCTTGAAAAATTAGACAGAATTCACCCTGGTTATTCAAGTGTAAGTGTCAGCGTCGGAATTGCCTTTGAGTTTGGAAAGAAATCACACAAAGAAAGAATTTTTCTACACATAATCATTACTCATTTTTACCTTCTCTGTGTTTGCTGCTTGTGTGCAGCCTTCACTAGCAGCCTTAAGATTTCAAAATAGTCGTCATTCGTACAGTTACAAATTATTATTATAATCAAAGAAATGAATATAACACTTGGAGTGCACAATAGAACACTAAATACATTTTTACAATAATCATCTCTTTGTATAAAACGAGGGTGAATCTTCATCATCATTGTTTGAAGGTCGAACTGTCTGAGTTGAGACTGCATCATTATTGTAATCTACCATGACCAAGACCACACTATGTAAAGTACGATGTAAGTTGTAGGCAGTAGGATGTATGTTGTACAGTATCCCTTTTATGGCGATTCCTCAAGATGTAGGAAGCACCACGACATTGGTTTGTATGTGTGTATGTGTACGATGGGTGAGTTATGCTCCCCTTAGTTTAATAAAATCAGTCCACATCAACGCATTTGTTTGTAATTGAAGCAATAAACCTGTGCAAACTGACCAAATTAACCGAGCAAAGTAGACGATCAACATAAATTATTGTGGGATTGAAGGAAAAACATATCTGGGTTATTCCTTTCAGACTTTCAACTGTTTAACCCTGAGTTCTTATGAGATGAGAAGGAAGAATGATCTTGATTTTTATGTTGGCCAGTGTATGTAATTTTCGACTAGTATATTTATAAATGAAGGTCTGCCTCTGTCATCTGTGTAAGACGATAAATAAATCACCGGGCAACTTTCTTGAGCATCATTTAGTATTTGTGTATTATTATTTGCTTTGCTGCTTATTTTGTCGCTTATTAATGGCATTTGGACACTGGCCTTTTCTTCATATGTCAGGAATGTATATACTTTAGCTAAAGTGCGTGAGAAAATTTGCATTGGTTGTTATTGTCACTAAATACAAAATTGGGATGTGCAAGGTACTCGTGAGATTTGCTACTCTCGTCAGATAAAATAGAAGATTATTCGAGTTCGGCAAGATGATCAGAAATGGCCAAAAAAGAAGCAAACTTTTATCTCGCAACAAATCCCCATTTATCGGCTTACTAAAAGATCATCTCTAATTGTAATTTATTGTCGTGTTCTCTCATTTTAATCTCATAGCGCACAGAGTATCTTTTAAGGAAAGTATTTGATTACACTTGTTATGCATGGTTTAATCAAGTCATTGTGCGCTTTTACAGAGAAACATTAATTTCATAATTCCTACACTAATCACTTTGTCTTATACCAAATACCAACGCAGGCAGTTGTACAACTTTTAAATCTGAATACAATGTTGTCAAACTAATTACCCAAGAAAACTATCAGTAAAGCGACGACATGCACTGAACTACTTAATTCAGCTAGCAGTTATCATTTTCAGCTATATGCTATAAAATATACACTGCATTATAACATGTATATGTATAGATCTTTTATTGTTTTCATAATTTATTAGGATACATCGATATACTACAAATTCAAGTTATAAGAACGAGCCAATAAAGTATGCGTGTGTTAGTGTACTAAACACTCAGCATAAGATTAAACAGTACGACAAAAAATATCGAATATGTATTTTTGTGTCGAATCCCTAAAAAACTAGAGAAGGATGTCCCAATAGTTAAACATTGTACCTAAAACCTGTCTGAATGTGCTGAGCAATATTATGAACACGGAACTCGATGAGGAATACTTGAATGAACGACGTTGTTGGGTAGAAAGAATATTAAGGTGGGCATCGAGATAATGATAATATTGATGATGAGCAGAAGGATATAATGATGATACATTCCTATTTTTAGATTAAGAATTTGCAGTGCGCACAATTCGCTGCTGAAGTAGCTTAGGTTTAATAGAACCGATGAAATAAGAAAAAAAGTTGAGCTTTGTTGAAGAAGATTATGTAGAACGTAGAAAACTACCTTCACTACCTTGCATAATATGACGATGTGTGTTTGATGCATTCATTCGCAATTTGCATAAACGAAGAAGACTATTAAATTCTTAATGGACCGAGGAGAAAGAAAAGAATAAGGATGTTGTTCATCCATCGCAGCTTACAACAAAAGTTTTATGTCTTGTGTGTGTAGTGTGTAGATTGTATGGTCAGTAGGTGCCAGTCGGCAAAAGAAGAGTGAAATCTTGTCGTGCTTTATATCGTAACAAGTTTACTCACATGTTATATCTTTATGGGTACTTCTGCTGAGGTCGGAAATTCGTACTTTGTGGAAATGAGCATTTTAAATGGAAAAGGTGCCTGATTGTATTTTAAACAGAATTTTTCTTCAGATATATATTAAACAGTTTAGCCTTAAAATGCAACTACACCTGATAAGATCTCAGGTATTTTTGTAAGAGGAAAGTATTGGGTGATCATAAAAAAGTCTTATAAACATGACTCGTTCAAGCCTGATTGAAAATACGTGAATCATCGGTTCATTCGACGGTAACTTTATTGCAGATTGAGCGAATTAAAAGGGATTTATGTATCATTTTGTACAAGAGGCCAAATGCAACCCATTTCTCGCAATTACTTCGTAACCAAAGTCTGCCCATCCTCGTATTTTGGCAAAAAGAGACGATTTACCTACTCGTAAATTATCATTTGGAATTTCAGTACAAAAAAATCTTTGGTTGGATGTAGTGAAGCATCCTCGGGAGATTTATTGACTGCAAAGCCATAATTGATCACAATCTCATGTCATTGCCTTCACTCAATTTGATACTTCTTAGGAAGACGCCGAAGGAAGGAAAGAATGGGTCTTAAGGCGTTATTACCCGAGATTGTTAGTAGGAAAGAGACAAATAAATTTACTCAATAGAATGATAGGGTTAAATAGGTAATTGACGCGGGTCTAAATGCTACTTAGGTTGGAACCGGATCCCCCCTTCTACTTATTATGCCTGTACGGCTTGAGTTGAAGCTTTGAAGCCACCTGTACCTGCCCACCATTACCACCACCGCTAAATGACATCCTCGAAACAAGTCTAAATGCTAAATACATGTTGTTCGCCTAGTCCAACAAGAATGAGTGATGATAACCTTTTGAAGAGAAGACGCTCGTAAAATTAAATAAAGAGAGCCCGAGTCATAAAAATGGACCATCACATTAGAACTATTAGAAAAGGAGCTGGGTGCTCTGGGTGCCTTTCATTGATGACGGCCACAGATTACTACCACCAGCCACCACCACCTCAAACACACGTAATTAGTAAACATTTAAATCTTCATTGCTGGACCAGGCGGACCAGAATGCTGTTGAGAAAAAATGAAGTGGACTTTTAACAGGATCTGCCTGAATAAACTGGTCTACGTGTCTGTGTCACCTAATGCTGTGCATCTCTGTGGTATTGTGAGATTGTGACGAAAAGTTGCTCTGAGCAAAGTGGTTTTGTTGTCGTTGTTTATTGAACAGAAGGAGCACGAGTTAAAGATAAAACGGTCTTACCTTGTTGGAAGTAATTGGCCTTCCGAACGTAGACGCATACGAGAGCCATGAGCTGAAGTTGGGATAATCTCTGGCGTGTGGATGACGGCAAAGGGAGCAGGTCACGGAGATTGGCGATTTCGGCATTTATTAAATCTCTCCGCAGCTTGCTCGCCCCTTTCGTTGACTTCGCTGCGTCGAAGCTACTGCAACAAACACATGACATCATAATTATTGTTAAACAGTCTCAGGATTTATAGATTAACTACTACCGAATTCAGCTTCAAAGCAACATTCCTCAATTTACGTGAGCCTTTTTCTCGGCCTGCGACAGGTAGACCAGTTCACAAGCATTGCGACAGGAATGAAGATTCAAAATTTTAGTACTTAAAACTATAAAAATGAAGCTTTGAGCCTCCTTAATGAGATGTGCATATTGTGAAGTTCATCTTTTATTGCTCTTGCTCAGTAGAAGTTTTGGAGTAATTGAATTACAGTTTGTAAGTATTGATTCATTCGTTGTTTAACAAGAAATTACAATAATATTAATCAACAGCCACGGCTATGGGAAGTGCTGAAAGCACCTTAAGTTTTTACAGATTTGATGAAATGCCTTTTGTTATTAGGACATTGCATGGCCTTAAATTAGATTAACAATCCAGTCCAGTCAGACAGGACCTGGCTCCAAATTGGTGAAATAATTGCACCATTTCTCCTTCCCCGTCGTCTCTCTCTCTTTCTCTATTCATCTCCCTAACTCAAATTAACTTTTTTATGCACCTGGGAAAATTCCTAGTCTGGTAGAGAAGAGACGAAATCCCTGTATGAAATAAAATACCTCGGGAAGACTATGCATGATGATCTACGATCCTTAGTGGAGATATGAGAGTAGAGCTTTCGACGTGGCACACAAATATCTATCCGCTGAGAGAGTATTCTTTTTGTTCGTAAGAAAGCAAGGGGTATCAAAAACTACAATATTTCTTTCACTCTAATTTTTTCATTCCTACCTGCATAGACAGATCGAGATTAACGAGGTCTTAAGAATCAGTCTTGTCTCACAATAAAAACAGGGTAAATTGTAGCTCTTAAAAAGATCCTTCATCGAAGGATATATCTCTCCTCTTATCGTGGATTCTCCCAGTGGATCTTTATCTATTGTTAAAGGTGCTTTACTTTTTTCACAACACTCATTCAAATATGCACAAGAAGAACAGGTAATAATTTGCTCTCACAGAACTTGACTTCGTTGCATGGATTATGATTAGGTGCAGGACATTTGGAACGACGAACTTTGGCCTAACTTTGCATATAAAGAGTAATTGTTCGTAATTGAAGTGAGTACATGCTCGAGTTCGCACATTGTACATCGTTTCAGTATTTCAGCGATTCAGAGAGATTTTCACATAACTATGCACCTCTCAAGACATTTGTCTTCTCAAGACTTGAGTCAGTTCTTTTACTTTTGTGGGTAAGGCATCTGCCTCAGCGCAAAAAAAATGATAGCGACAGAAAAATTCATTGCCCTTATTGCACCAAAGCACTAATAACAATTTCACGTCAAATTATCCTCCTTTGAGGATTCGAGGTATTCTTTAATAAGAAATGAACTACATGACATCTTGATAGTTCAGGTAGTGTATTTCCCTGCATGATGACTAAGGTGAGGCAAGTGGCATGCTGTTAAAACATGGGTGATCAGTCTACATTTACATGTGGAGATAAGAAAACTAAAGATTTCGCAAAGGATGCCGAGATACTTGCGAGCAGGAAGGATCATGAAGCTCACAGTAAGGAAGATTTGAAGCAGATAAAAATCTCTGTCATTATTCTTTGCGACAAGATTTTGACACAAAAATTGAACACTCCTAAAATGTCATAAAAAAGTTCACAGAATTTTTCACCAAAACATGCGAGAGAGAAGTATGCAAGTTCTTTTATTATTTATTAATGAATAAATATTTGAGTTTGATAACCTTGCTACCTGACGCGTCGTAAATTGTCTAACATATCGTCGCAAAAGTGATAAGTAGGTTGTTAAATGTCTCACACACAAAATTAAATTCCTGTGTGCTTAAACTAAGGCTGGAATCTTTTGCAATTATTTTATGAGATTAATTTTAGCTGTGTACTGTGTACCTTTTTACTTCAAATAAAGTAAAGTTTTTACTCGAAAATTCCTTTTCAATTTGAATTCC
>JAQGAD010001941.1:0-16060 GCA_034696625.1 Isotomurus palustris | reverse complement strand
TGGGTTTAATAGGTGGCCTATATGCGGATAGGTAACCCTGCCGAAGAATCTCCATAGAGTCCGTTCTCTGTTGGAACGAGTTGTGGTTGGGAGAACTGCTATAAGTGCAGAAGTCGTTAACTATAAAAGGGATTTTACTTTTATTTTATTTTATTGACACAAAAAATGTGGGTACAATTTTTTCAACCTGATAAACTAACCTCCTGATGAGTTATTGTAGGTACACTGCACAGATATCATACTAATCTTGTAAGCCCAAATTGACTGGGCTAGAACAAAAATTCCACCCAACAAAAACAGCAAAAAATAAATAACATTATCGCTTAGGTATAAACAACAATAGTTGCTATCTGGTGCTTTATCCCCTATATTCCCCAGAATCGGTGGGACGACTCAAATTTCAAAGAGCACAAGCTCAAACAATAATCAACAAACCTGCAACAGGCAGATTCTAAAAGACCAGTTGCCTTCCAACTTCTGTTTCACCAGGGTCAAGATGTAACTACTCCCTCGGGAGATTTCTTGAATAAACTAAACTAAACCAGATAATTTAACAACACTCATACTTAACTACTGAATTTTATTTGAATGACAACTTATTTGTTTTTAAATCAGAGCTCCTATCCGTAGTACAAACCTAAATTTTTTATTAACTTTTATACAGTCAACTTTCAAGGAGTTGCAGATCTGCCCTCCACTTAAGATTGTGGTGAATCCAGAAAATCTGCTTATTCTCACTTAAACACTCCCTAAGGATGAGTTTATGATTGCAATTCATTTTCAACTAAAAAAATGCAACTGCATGACTTTTACAATCAGGTTGTGAAATATCAATATCGTAGCCTTTGTAGTTTATACATAAACCGTGGAAAACAAAGATTCCAGGGCAGACACTCAGAAGACTCCCTACGTACTCCTATGGACATATTTGCCTGGGCTAAAACCTATTTTGTAAAAAGAACTGCCAACGGAAACGGCAGAAAATAATTACATTGTCATATGGATCTAATAGCTGGCGACACCTAAAAACAATTATATTTCGCAATTTAACTACAAAATACCAATGCTATCATTTGCTCCAGTTGTGCAGCACTGTTATTAAATACATGTTTGATTAGTCTAAGGTAAGTATGTCCCACTTTTCCAGAAAGATAAACGATAAAACTAAACTGTTGGAGCCCATTAAGTTTATTTAACTAAGCAAAACCAAAAGAATACACCTTAGTTATTTTTCTGTTCATTATAGAAATAGATTTTAGCTCACAAGCTGTTTCCTAGGTGTAGACATATGCACACCTCGTAAGTTCTGTGTGAGGTACTGAAATAAAGTCCAGCTCTTCTTGTCCAGTTGAGGGAATGATGGAGATTTCGTTTGCTCTATTGTTCGTTTTATTCCATCGTGTTAGCTCAGAAACCAATTTCACACTAGATCCTCATCCCGATGGTTTGACTTGTACTCTTTATGTAAAACTGATCTCTTACGAACAGATCTCTGTGTGGGAGCAAATTATTCACGCTAACAAGAAATCCTTCGTACTTTGTCTTGCATCATATGGCAACAACACGATTCCTGAACCAACTACAACCTATTTAGAACAGTGTAGCATCAACATTGTGATAAGAAATTCCCATAACTCATTTCCGCAAAATTTACTGCTAGATAATCTACACTCTCAACGTTCTTTACTTCATTCAGTGTTCATTATCGTGTCAACATATAAGTGTTCGTATGTGACTTACTTTAAACCCATATATTATATGAGACATATATTTTACTACTTTATTTCATGCCCTGGGGCTACCACTGACATATTTCCGAATGCCTTTGTTAATTATGTGGATGGGTCTGAAGAAACGACTAGTGTATCTCCCATCAAAACCCACCAACCGTATAGTTTATTTGCGTTGGAAATCCCTCGCAGCTACTACAGTCATCTTTCGCCACATTATGTTTACGGAAGAACTACGGATATTTTAGAGAATTGTGATCAATTGTGGACTCTACTACCTGGTAAAGTCCAAGATTCTACTCTTTGCAGGAGTTCTGATTTATTATTTGCAATACTGCAGTCTTATTTCAATGTATCTGTGTCATCAGATTCTGAAATTGCTGCAAAATCATCGGGAACAATTCAATTCAACACAGAAAGTTTATCTCCTTCCAAAGCTGGTAACTACAAAACAATGAATACACTGGCGATAGTAAATGATATGTTTGTCAGATTTCTGTATTGCTTGCAAAGACATTCTGGTGGTGTATTTACACTTGAAGCTTTGCTACTTCCCTTTGAACTGTCTACTTGGATATTTCTAGCCGCTGCAGTGGTTGTTATCGTCCGTTTACAAACAAAGAAAACCCTGCGGATAGATTTAAAAATATTGAATGCCTTGAGGCATGTTCTTGAGCAGGACATTAATTTCCTGGATCTCAGCGCAGTCGTTTTTAGTGTCTCTTTTATATTTATTAATTCGATGTACAAGATGCAAGTTACCACTAACTTGGTTGCTATGCCAAAAACTGCCCCAGTAGAAAACGTGAAGGTTCTTATTCATAAAGGGTATTCGCTTGTTGCTGACAGATATCTGAAGGAATGTATTTATAAAGTGCTTACGTTCTCTAAAATTAACATTCAAAATTCCAGCATTATTCTTTCTAACACGTCAGATGTCTATAAATTTCAAACGTATTTAGGGGCATCAATATTTTATAATAATATTTTCCACACGACTATATGGGATAGGGAGATAATTCCTGTGTGGTTAAAGAACTTGGAGACGGTGCTTTCTAACGTATCATGTTTTTTCACAGAACAGTTCATATACAAAGGATGGTGGAATTATCGATATGCCTCACCGTTCCAAGTACGAATGTTGAGGTTTACTAGAAATATACGAGAGAGCGGAATCATTTCTGCACAAAAGAATATCCGGATGCGTTTGGTAAGCATATTATTTCATCAATCGAACCAGAGACGATTACTCCTGTCAATGCAGACAAAAGAACAGCAGAGCTTCATAAGTTTTGAACAATCCAAGAAAATTTTCGTTTTGTTTTTTATCTTTCATATTTTTCTATTTCTTTTATTCTCTGCACAACAGTTTTGCCAGTGGAATGTAGTTAATTGAACTTATAACTACAGTTGTGTTAAAAAGTTCATTTTCTAAATGTTTAATTCTTGACTTCCTTAGTGTTAAAAATAAACTCGAAATTGTCATTCGCCATGTCTTAAAACTTAATTTCTTCAAACATAAAAATCCTTTTTTGCTGTAATATCTCCGTAATTAATATTGTAAATTGTGAATATCTACGAGAAGATTGTGACTAATTGGTAGAAATTACTGTAAAGTTTTTAATGTAAATTGTTGAGAAGAACCAGAAGAAGTGAAAACCGAGGAGTAATTGTTGAGTGTTGATGAGTGCGTCTCATTTGCTTGCGTGAATTAGAGGAGAGAGGTTGTCTGAAGTCGCTTAATAAAGTCAATGTAAAGTTCATAATTGTCCGTAGTCGTCATTATTCTTAGAGTAAATAGTTTTTACTCTACAAGGGACATCTGAGGTCTTAATTTTAAAGGATTCAGATTAGTATTGATTGAACTCCCGAATTGCTTATCGAGTAGGGAGGTGATTGAACACTTCCTTTCGAATACACCCGGCTGTACACCCTACCTGACTTAAACTCGTTTTCCTCATCACGTAACTCCTCCTCCCCCTCCTCACACCTGATAACCTGGTAGTCTCAGTACGACCATTTTTCTTTTTGTTCCTTTCTAACTGACTCCCCCAAGACTCCATTTATTTACTCTTTCCCATTCCTCATCATCTCAAGCGCGGGATGAGACTCATAGAGGAATGTCTATGGTTTAATTTAAGCTTTCAAGCATAATTCTAAGTTGAAAATTGAGGGACAAGATACCCTGAGAATGTAATTTTTTGTAAAAAAGATGTCACATGTAACTTCTATGCTCAACCACCAACACCGTAACACATTACCAGATTTGGATTCTTAACTTGAACTATGTTTTATATTAAGGCTCTTTAGTCCATAACTGGTTGATAACCGTTGGCAGGGGAAGGCAACAAAATACTGGGTTAGTTTTGCTACTCCCCAAGGTTAGATAAGTTGTGTATGTGGAACGTCCATGGTACCAAAAAAAAGTGTCACGATTTACTCAAAAACTGTTAAAGTTATGGCCACCAAAGTTTGCAGTTTGATAGAGAAAGTGATGAAATTATGTCTTTTAGAAACATAATTCTGCTGTGGTGCTTAACCCGCGTGGCAAATGTGTAAGTCGTAACATCCAGAATTTGTTGAATTCTTTAAATCAATATATCAGATATGTTTCACAACTAAATGGAAAAATCTCTTCTATTATTATTAAACCATTCAGTCGTTGTTTATGTAAACTGACCATTAGATACGTAGGTAGAGAATTGACTTTAGAAACTGAACTTAAGTACGTTTCTAAGAAGCAGAGCAAAGTTTGTTCCGAGCATATATCTGCGAGTATGGATTCGACTGCGTTGAAATTTTGAACCAATGTACACTTGCATGGTTTATTGTGTCTATCGAAAGATTAGCTTTCTACGTTAACTTGCAAGCCGTACGAGGTGATTAAGTTTTTACGGTAAATTGTATAGTTTTACATATATTATAATTTTCTCAAAAACTAAGAAAGCTACGATCACCAAACTTGGCAGCCTATTAGAGAAAGCAATGGCGTTTTGTCTTTTAGAAACCAATTTCCAATGTCATCCTTAAGCTACGTGTGGCATGTGCTGAAGTCCCAAAAAGCAGAATTTGTTAGGTTATGTTTTTCAATATATCTCATGTATTTCACAACCAAATTAGAACATTTCTTTTGCTACCATTAATGACGTCAGCCAGTGTGAATTATAACTGATCACTTGACACAAAGGTTTTTTATTAGCCTTAGAAACTGAACTTAAACTTAAGTCCTTTTTTATAAAGCACTGTAAAGTTGGTTCTGAGCAGATTTCTGCGAGTATGCATCCGATCAAAATCAAATTTTAAACCAATGTACCTCTGCATGGTTTATTAGCCCAAGAATTTGGGCTTGTAGGAACACGTAATATGTCCGGCCGTCTTTCCGTCTGTATGTGTCGCAATTTACTCAAAAACTAATAAAGGTATGGCCACGAAACTTGACAATGTGTTAGAAAAAGCGATTTCATTGTGTCTTTTGGAAACAGAACTCTGCTGTGGTACTTAAGTCACCCGTGGCCAATGCTTAAGTCCAAACATGCAGAATTTGCTTGATGCTACTTATCAAAATAGCGCACGTGTTTCAAAGCCAAATGCGAAAATCTTTTTTGCTACTATTAACGAAGCCAACCCTTTTGAATTATAACTGATCACTTGACACATGGGTGTATTATTATTAGCCTTAGAAACTGAACTTAAGTCCGTTTCTAAGAAGCAACGTAAAGTTTGTTCCGAGCAGATTTCTGCGAGTATGCATCCTATCGTGTTCAAATTTTGAACCAATGTACCTCTGCATGATTTATTGTGTTTATCAAAAGATGAGCTTGCTACATTAACTAACGAGCCCGTGTAGGGTGATTAAGTTTTACTCAAAATTAGTTATTCTTATTTGAACTGTAATAGTTTCCTTATCTAATGCAATTACTTCCTAAACGAATTAGTTATTTATGGTTTATCAGTTGCCGCTAATAAATAAAGCCAAAGCATCCCTGGTCTACTTAGAAACGACTACTTAAGAAATAATTTAAAATGTATTTCTAAACAAACGTTCTTATAAAATATGTGAGTTGAGCGTGTGAGTGTCTTCCAAATTCCTGGGCTTCGAGAATCTGCTTGGTGTAGGTTTTCAATACCTCAAGATTGGACCGGTAGTAATAATACTGAGTAAATCTTTAGAAATTAAAAGATCATATTTAAAGTTCAGTGAAAAGAAACTGAAGTCCTCTTCAAACATGAGGTTTCAACAATTAGGCTGAAAACTTTCGACATTGATTTTCTAAAAAAATCCCCAGCCCAGACTGTGTTGAATCCAGAGGAGAGTATTATAAGATAACCAAAATATCCACAGTATAAATTAATTACATCATCAAATCTTTTAGATCAAAAGTCAGATAATATAGCCAAGGTAAACAGATTGTGTTACTGAAATCACAAAGGTGGATTTCTGAAATAATAATCAACAAAAGAAATCTATCGATTCAAGAGAGTTATGATATATTTTAAAGAAAATTCATTCAGAGCAAACCAATATTTCATACATTAAAAATGTATGCAGATTTTGGTCATCAGAAACCGTCAGTTCACGAGTTTTTCCATTTATAGGGCCGTGAAGAACGCTTTTTCCACCTCTTATTCTCCCAATGTAATACGCCTCACCTTCAGTTCCCCTACTTCCAACAACGCTTCCAGATTAAATTTACTGTTCTTTTGACCTGGGAATCCATATTAACGTTGCAATCATTGGATTCGTCAAGAACTGAAGCTCCTTTAAAGCATATCCCTTAGACCCATACTCAGTATTGTTAATTGCAATCCAGCATTCGGAGGATGAAGCTTTCCCAAGAATCTGATTTACAACAAATGCTCTGCAAATGTACAAATCACCTGCCCTGTAGCCAAACCCAGCTACTACCAAATTATCAGTAGACCTGGTTTGATTTTGAAACTCCAATGAAGAGCAACGTGACGGTTTATGTGTCGTTGTTGATTTGGGTTGTACCGTTGTCGGTGTTGGTGTTGATTCTGCAGATTGCACTGTTGTCGACATGGGATGTGCGTTGGCAAGTGTCACATTCGGTTCTCATGATACAATTTCTGGTGTAAATAGTTTTAAAGAAGGATTTCTCACAACACCATGAAGTGTCTGAAAGCACAAAAGTTGGAAATATTGGTTTAAAAATGGCAGAATTTAGAAAAAGTTTAAATTGTACAGCAAGTCTGCACGATTACTGTATTTATCGTGTGCACACGTAATTAGATATCTGTAGTGTTTGTGTGTAAGACAGAGTGAGTGAGATTTCCCGGCGTCAACGTCATGTGTGTCAGCCATGTTGTTGTGTGCTGGAGACCCCGTGTTCCTGTGTTCTCCTCACCTCTTCCTCCAATTTAATTAATTGTAACTAAATTGGCCTCCTAATAAAGTCTTCCTGTTAGTTAGTTAAGTTTCCAGTCATTCGTCACCTCTTCCACATGTACAACAATAAAGCCATTGTGCCCATGGCAATGCAACTCATTTAAGCTCCAGGTGTCCAATTTGCCTTATTATCCATCTTCCATGAATGGTGAGATTTATTGTGTAGAAAACTTTGTCTTACCGTAAATGCGTGGAATTTGGGGTCCAAATCTTCCTCACTATTCTTGTCTATCTTCGAATTGGTCTCCGACTGGTGCTGATTCAATGCCTCTGTTTAGTTTCCAAGAATTTTAACCATCTTTGAGTCATCTCCGTAAGGCTCTCGTTCAAGGAGTCGGACAGGTTTAAAAAAGATCTTTCCATCTTCAAATCTGATGACTCCATCTTCGAAGAGAAAGACTCAGACATTTCCTTGAAATGCCAGTCCAGCTTAGAATCAGTCTCCAAGAGTCTCTTGTTGAAAAAGTCAGACAGGTTAGCGATGGCAATGTCCAACTTCAAATCACTGCTCCTCTGCTTTTCGGTCAAGGTCTTGTTCATGTGTTTAAGTGAGGTTTCCATTTCCAGTCTAATTTTTGAAATCTTGTCGTTAAAACCTTCATAAAATTTTTCAGGAGGAAGGCAATCTGAATAAAGCAATCAAAGAAGTATTTGTTACACGCAATAGTTCCCTTGTACTCAACTATTCAAATCCTTACCTCCGATTTAAAAACCTCCTCAGCTTCTATATTTATATTTTTGTCAATACAGAAGTTTCCAGTTTTTTTTCTGGAGATTCCACAATATCCTACAATCAATAAAATAAATAAGATTTATTTACTTTGTGTTATTTACTTATTTTCAACATAATATTGAATTACTCAAGAATACATCAAATCATTTATAAGTTTACACACATCTCTCAGCTAACCTGGTATTTAAACCAATAATTAGCAATCAACTATTTCCAAGTTAAAGTAAATAAATAAATTGAGCAATGGATTTAGAACAAAATGAATTAAATCTGAGCAGAATCCAACATGTATTTTTTATCGAAGCTAACTCATCAAGCAAACTAATGAATGAATTTTTTCCAGTTCAAAATTTTTCTCGGGACATAGTCGTTTTTTTCTTGACGAATATGCGGAAAATCTGGTATTCTACCAGCAATAGTAACTGTACTGGTTTTATGAAATTGTGGCAAATAATTTTATTAATTATAATGTCATTATGTCTCACCTCATGTACATCTCGTTGTTGAGAAACTCTGTTAGTATGTGAATGTTCTCCTTAGTTATATAAGTGCATGTGTAATTTATACGGCAATCCCGTACTACTGCCGAGGTTCCTGAATGTGGATTCTCAATAGTGTCAGAGAAGGCTTAGTTTTATTCTCTGCAGTAAATCTTTGCAAGTAGGCGCCGCCGAAGGTACAAACGAAAGAACGAGCGAGCAATCGCTTCGTCCCGCTTCTGTCTCCAACGAGTAAAGCAAAAGAATTACTTAGTATATGCCAGCATAAGGATGTGCCATTTGAGTCTTAAAAAGTCAAAAGATACTCGTACAAAGTATACTCTGATTCATAATACTACAAGGAATGGTACTGAGATCACCTGTCATCCAAAGGAAATCAACAACAGTGGACAACACCTGCAAAAGCCCTGAATGTCGTGCTTCCCATCCAAAGATGCCAGTAACAGTGATGACCTAGCAACACTATTACTAAAGGAAACGCAAAGCATCAATGACCTCAACACAAAGATGAACAGAAGAATGGATGCCTTTACCAGCCGAATTAATGATATAGAAAGCAAGATTGTCGTGAAGCAATTATCACGAGGAACTTCAAAAAATTCCACACTAATCCAGAATGAGTTGCAAGGCTTAGTAAAAGATACCAAAATAAAACTCTACTGTAAATTAACATAGCATATAGATTACTTTTACTTCCACTACACTCAGATGCTAGGCAGCTGCATCAGAACTAAGTATTGGCTAGACGTATGTTGGATATCTCATAAATGCCGCTGTTATGCCCACGTAGCTAAATCCTGGCTCCATCCATAGCTCCGCCAATTCCTTCGTTCCTCTATTCGGCCAATCCTCTAATTAAGCATGCCAATAATTGCCCGTTGGAAAACCTTACGCTTAGAATATATTTTACTTGTACAAACAATACATGCAAAACAAATTAAATATTGTCTAGATAGTTATTTGCGCTTTTCATAAGAAATGAGGCTAATTATATTTTTCCACATACCCTGGGCAAAAAGTACAAATACGGTGTTATGCTCCTTTCTCACATTACGTGATGGAAGCCTTACAGCAATTAATTTGTACAAACTGTTTGCTATCTGATAATATATAGCCCAGGTTTTTCGGCTCATAGGTACACATAAAGCGTCAAGCCATCCAACTGTCCTTCTGTATTTGTTGCAATTTATTGTAACTAACAAAGCAACGACAACCAAACTTGACAGTCTATTAGAAAAAGCAATGGCAGTTATTCTTTGGGAAACAGAATTGCGCTCTGACCCTTAATTCACACGTGGCAAATGCTTAAATCCCAGCATGTAGAATTAGTTGAATTCTGTTTATGATGATATCGCAAGTGTTTCACAACTAAACGCGAAAATCTTTACTTTTGCTATCAAAACATTATTCCTTGCTAATTTTAACTGACGCCTAAACTGCTAGGTATAATATTTGTTTTAGAAAATGAACTTAAGTCCGTTTCTTTGAAATACAGTAAAGTTTATTCTCAGCATAATTCCGCAAGTATGCATCCGATTGAGTTGAAAATTGGAACCATTGTGCATTTGCAGGGATTATTGTGTCTATCAAAAGTTGACCTTGCTACGATAAATGTTAAACCGGTGCGGGGTGATTATGTGTTTTCGCTAAGTTAGCTTAAACTGTAATGACTCGAAAACTAGTAAATCTGCGACAGCCATACTTTGCGTGTTGGGAAAAGCAATAAAATTGTGTCTTTTGGAAACAGAATTCCGCTCTGATGCTTAAGACCAATCATGAAGCATTTGATAATGTATCTCATGTGTCTCAAACAAATGAAAAAAAACTTTGATTCTTCTGCTATTCAAAACTTGAATCCTTGTTAATTTAAACTGCCCTGTGGAGATGTAGGTTAAATATTTTCCTTATAATCATAACTTAAGCATGTTTCTAAGAAGCATTATAAAGTTTGTCCCTAGTTTATTTCCAACAGTATGGTACGGATTGAGGTCGGTATGTGGGGACGTAATAATCAATCAGATGTTGAAAATAAGGAAGATCAATTTTACGTATATTGAAGTGCATTGTTAGCATTTATAAATCCTGTACCATGCAAAGTAAAATGTGTGTGTTCTTAAAATATATGGATGATCCCCCAGGCATTATTCTGGTATAGCGCAAATTTTGATAATTGGTAGAATTAATTCTGGAAGTTGTAGATAAGGTACACGCCTAAATTTTTGATCTTTTGTAGTTTTATAGTACTATAAAAGTTACACCGTGGGGATTTCCAATATTGGTATTAATTAGTGAGATATCACCCATCTGAAATGGGCATTTAAATGAAAAAGGAAATTGCTTTTGAAGCCTCAGGGAAACGTCCCTAGCAAACCGATTTAAAAAGAATTACGTAGAGACAATTTTTGTAATGGGCTTCTTAAAGTTAAGACCAAGAAAGGTTTTATTCGTGCCCTATAGTAGAATCTATCGAATACAACTGAAAACGATGTAACGTTAAAGAATTATCATTAGGTTTATGGGTAGTATATCGTTAACACATCCGCCGCTAGAGGGCGTATGCGTATGCGTGCGGGAGTTTGTATGAACAGGGTTAGTGTACGTTAGTATAGGGGTGAGGTTGAGTGAGCGTGGCCAGCTAGGGGAAGTTGTGCTTTCTCATGAATTGCTGATGACGCTTAGTTCCCTTTATGTAAAATCGTGATCAATCATATTTGTGTGAGCGTGTGAGGACAGAGGAAGACTGTTTGTTGTAATTTAAGTTTTGTACGAGAATTTACAACTTCATAATAACCATATAATTGATAATTTTATGCCCATTAATTTGTTTTAACAAGAGCCTAGATTGCGCGTGAATAACTTTTAAAAATAAGTAACTGAACTTGAATTTAAATTAACAATTAAACAATTTGCTTGTGTCTTAATCAACTAGACAAAACATAAGAATGATAAAATTTAAAATTCAAAACAGAATTATGGGCTAAAAGAAAAGAATGAAATATTTACTTTACCAACCCGGGTGGTTGACAATAAACGGAGTTTCGAATAGATACAAATCATTCCCTAGGTATTGTTTTGCGTAGGTCAGGTTTAGATCCAGCATGTGCGAGTAGTTAGCGCTGCTCGTGCAGCTCCCTAAACACCCATTTAGTAAAAGTTGAAGTTAATACAAAAAAACAGATTTTCTGTCCTTAAAAAGATGTATTGTAAAGTGTTAGCATGAGCTTCTGCGCAACATTGCCTGGGCTAAAATGTAAATACACACGAATTCTTACTGTTTAATTTTTGGACCAGCTTATAAATTCTATAACTTTAAGCAATATAACAAAACGGAAAGAAGTGCAAAACATTCATCAAAGACATTGTTAGGTATGTGCTGAATTCTACACGGTTTACTTCAGCTCAACGATCGTTAATTTGCAGGTATTGACATAAATTATAACTATTTTGTATGCACCATAACACCACACTGTTATAAGGAAACGTATAGAAACAGTACGACAATATAACAGTTAGTCTCTCATATAAGCTGGTGATACTTCTATGGGCAATATTGCAAAAACATTCCTGGTGATTTTATTTTATACTTCCTAGCCAGCATAAGTTTTATTGCTCGCAAATAAATATTGGCTTCAATTTTGTTTAAAACAAGTGTGTGAATTGTTGCTTAGGCGTCTTCCTTGCCAATTGTTCATTGTCTATTGCATTTGTTTTATGTAAAAAATACGAATATACGACTGTAGAAACTCCTTTTGTAAATTTTGGCACAAGAAAATAAGGCAAGAACTTGGGATTTTTAATAACCAGGAATTATTGGTGTTAAAACGGAAATTCATTCGTTGTGTAGTAATAAGTTTAAAAGAGCTAAGATGTAGACCTTAGTTGAAAAACAAATTGTAAGGTGCTCGAGATGTCAGCGAAGTTGTTATTTCACTTTACAGTGTTCGGATCAAAGAAATAAATATTGGAAAACCCAAAAATACTTGTACGCAATTAAGCTTTGTGTTAAGTAGGCTCGTAATGCTCGTAACTAATAATATAGGGCGAGATACGAAACGATAACTAGAGGTATACGCTAGTGACACGTCATAAAGAAACATGCTGCAATATTTTATATTTATCGTGGGCGTAGCTCAACTAGTTTGCTTGAATCAAGTCGCTACAAGATCGAACGAAAGTCCCGATATAATCAGATTCTTTCCATTTTGCACAAGGTACATCAAAGTGTTGAAAATGGACTTTCAATTGGAAAATACAATTCAATGTTTGCTGCAAGCTCGTTCTAAATCTGACGTAACAAAAAATCACATTCAAAATTCAGGATTCGAACTTAATGCAACCACATTTTTGGTTGGAAGGTACGAAAAGTGCTCCTTTACAATTTTCTTTGGACACACAATTAAGAAAAGAAAGGATAATTTAAAATTTTCCAAGCTTGTGAATATGTACTATGACCTGCCCTCAGCACGTAAGTTTGTTTCTATTTTGGTGTTTGTGTTTAAAAAGCCAAGGCTCAGCTTTCTTTCGTGGTTGCATAACTTGATGCCTTTTAAATCCTTTGCGTTTATATCGATAACGCCTAGCCCAAACAGTGAGCTGTTAGAAATTTCCTTATACTCTCACTGGACTAAAACAATCAGACTAATACCTTTACGCATCACAACTACATTAACTTCAGATTCGCTGTGGAATCACCACATTAAAAAAATAATACAATCTTCCCCTCATGGGATTATATTTCGTCCTACAAGTTATGATGAAAACGGAGTGTCACTCATAAAAGAAGACAAGAAATTATGTTCCATAAGGGAGCGAATGATCGTAAAAAAGCAGCTAAACATTCCTTTGTCAGGCGTTAAGTGTCAAAAAGACGTGTGGTACAGCCTCATTGGTAATACTGTCGGTACAAACTTGACGCTAATAATTTCATCCTTACGACCAGTTGGACGCTACTGGATCGGTATATCCGCGATGGTTTACTCAAAACCTCCTGTTGACAAACAATACGCCAACAATTTCATACAAGACAGTGGAATGACGGAAGGACTTTTGTACTGTCGCAAAAAGTCATCAGTATTTCACCTTTCAATGGACAGGTGGTTGGTTTTCCATGGTTATGTTTGGATTGCATTTTGTTTGCTAGTGACTTTTTTGCTAATCTACAATACTCTGGAAAACCTGCGAACAACACAATCAAGAGTTTGGTTTCTGGAGTATATAAAATGGACAGAACAATGTCCATTTCTAATAACTTCCTGCCTATTTCGACAGACCGTCAACAAAAGGCAGTTAATTCTGGTATTGCTTAGCTATTTTGGTGTATTGTTTATGAGTCTTTATGAAAACAAGCTTTCCAGCGACATTGTTGTTCCCCTCAAAACGCAACCGTTTTCTATGTATGACTTGACACTGAACAATTACACATTTAGCTACTCAGGCAATCTTAAGGAAGACTTCATTAGAAATAAGGTTATTTCATGGAATACTGGAACACAATTGAAGATCACTAAAATAAAAGTTAGAAGATTGATATTTAGGTCTCTAGTAGACCGTATTAACATACTGATATCGTTGGGATACAATGTGGCTGTGTTTTCAGCTTTTGACCCGAATCAAATAAAGAGTACTTGTAATCGGCTGGAAATAGGAAATAAGTATTCTAATTCGAAATGTTTTGCCACGTTTAATAAGTCAGAGACATACTCGAGACTTTATATTCACAAAGGGATTCTCTCAGAAGAATTTAAGTTTCAAACGCAGCAGCTTATTCAGTTCGGCTTCAAGAAGTATGTTGAAGATCAGACTGCCCAGTCCCATACATTTCTGGCACAACTACTTAGAAGGCATAAAATAAGAAAGCTATTACGAAAAAAAACATATCAACTGAACGACTTGATACTGCTTACAAACCTAGTAGTCATTTTCAAAGTTTTCTTCGTCATGAATTTGATTTCTTTGTGTTTCTGGCTTATTGAACATTTTTGTGCTAGAAAACAACGTACCCAGAATGTTTATATCATCATTTTTCTTAACGTAACGTTGTTCAAGCACAAAGCTAAGAAATTATGTAAGGCTATTAACCAAATATTGATAAAGTGGTTTGGGCTGATTGACAATTTCAAATTCTATGAGAAAGTCAGAAATTTCAAGTTGAAATACATACGTAAAGCTAACTAGAATAAAGGTTTTAATATGCAGTTTTATTAATGTATCTTCTTATGAGCACTTCTATACACACGATTTGTATTTAAGTGATTTTTCCACATTTCTGTCTCAAATATTAGCACAAACCTCCGTTCTGCTATTGGTTTAGTGCATGCTTGTTAAGTCTAATGTAAAGGCAGTTTTGTTTGGAAACCTAACATTAGCAATTTTGAATTTCGAATGAGATAAAAGTGTTCTGCTTATTGTCGTTGTGCTGATCTGGTTTGTGTTACACAATATATTAAAACTTAACCACTGTAGGTTGGAAATCTCTGAAATCAATATATAATATTGTAGCAAAATTTGTTCTTTCTCATCTTGTAAGCAACTCAAGTCCAGCCAGAAAATTTTGACCGGGAAAAAATCTTATCCCCACTTTTGACCACGGATATACACCGATCATGGACTGGAGATCATTTTTGTACTCTGAAATTTTTTGAGGTAGAAGTCGTGGATATGGACCCTAAGATACAACGTCAATAACAGTACAGCCATATAATACAATTTCTGAAACCGCTTTCTTATAGATTATTACGAACTTGTTTGACTCGTTTATGAAACGTAAAGATGTTCTGACTGGAGTCGTAGGGAGAATGGGAGCGCTGAACGGGGACTAAACTCACCAATGAAAGTAGACCGATTGCAAATCATTTCTTACGAACAAAGCAATTTAATACTTCCTGCTCGTGCGGGATGTTCCTATTAACTAGGATTAATTTGGGATAATTAGCAGGCCTCGAAAAACTTTTACCATATATTCTTATGTTGGTTTTACAGGTTGCCGGATTTTTTAATCCAGAGCTATAGTTATGTATTTATGCCGAGGGGAAGGCGACTATTGGAGCCCATTGTTGGAAATAAATAAGATGTTGGTGGACCAAAGCGGTTTTTTCACTCTATGTAGTCGTAGATTTTATAAATTTAATAATCAACGATATCAATAGAATTTAGGGAGACTCGGGGAATTGCAACCGCCCGAGTTAAGAGTATTTGACGAATGCCGGCACGGAGAGAAGATCGCCGGTGTGATGCGTATTTAGACTTGGAGAAGAATATTGGGAGTTGCTTGCAGTGCTGCCAAGTCTATCTTATATACAGTTGTCAGTTAACTTCTTAAGTTAAGGCCTAATCACACCAAACGATTTTGCCTGAGCCGGCAAAAAAATACAACAGCGATACAAATGTCGCCGATAAAAAATCGGCAACGATTTGAATGTTCACACCAGGAAAATGACGGCAGGAATTTCCAACGACTTTTTCAGTCCTCACGATAAATTCACGGTCGTCGCTGGTGTGAACAACTGCTTACCGGCGCCGGTAGACATCGCGAAATTACACCGAAACTAGACAACAATATTGCCCATCGGGTTTCGCTGATGCAGGTGACAATTCTAATGGGAAATGGCAATACAAAGAGACAAATGCATTCCGGAGTCTGGGTCAAGTTAGTCACAGCATGAGTCAAAGAGTGGCAAAGGAAACTCGGGAA
>JAQGAD010001940.1:0-16073 GCA_034696625.1 Isotomurus palustris | reverse complement strand
TAGTTTGCTCTGGTTTGCACCAGCAGGATTATCAAGTTGCTAAAAAGCAGGTAGTTCTCAGCGTCTAAATTTAAATTCACACAAAACATGCTTTTTGAAATACAGTTCGGCTTTTAAACGTTTAATCCTGTTTGTGTAAATACATTCAAAGTCTTCTGTAGCAAAACAGACACCCAAAGATTTGATACTCTTTCGATTTCCATTGCAAATATTCTCCATGAATGAATTTATTTCCTCCATCCCTTGTTCCAATTTTACCGAATGGTTTTGACTCATGGCTTCTGAAGTGATGATTTATTTTTTTAGTATTGAGCTTGTAGTTAAAATTTTAAGACTCGCCTTAGTTTTGAAATTTATTAAGAGCAAAATCGTAGAAATAAGTTTGGTTAGTTGTTCTCAGAACCTTGTCAAATAGTACACTGCGTGGGATTTCCAACAACCAAGATCTTATTGTATCTTTAGTACTTTGCGATTCAACGTACTTTACTTGAAAAATGTTTGGAAGGAGTTGCAAACGTAAATGTCGTCGTCGATGTTGTTGGGTAACATTGAAGGTTAAATGGAGATATTCATTACGATTGATCAATACATTAATCTCTCATGCATACCACTTCTCACTAGCCTTTACAAAGGAATTGAAGTAATCTAATCCCAATATGAGAAATGTTCTCTTCTGTGGTAATTCCATTCACTCATTAAAGTGCTAGCATCCAGTTGAACTAAATATCAAGTTATCTGTGTGTAAGTTTACCTGAAGAATTTGCTCTCACTCCATTGCCATTAATTTCCCAGGTCACACAAATGCACACCTGAAGGGAATTGTTGGGAACTACGCTGAATTAAAAATATTCACCTTCAACCGATTAATTTAAATTGAATAAAGAATGTAACACTACTCTTTCCCTTTTACATTCAATTTTCTGCAAATCTTTTCCACGGATGTCTTCAGGAATCATTAATTCCACAATTAAATTTTATCGCAGCATGGGAAGTAGTGTTAATTAGTCGGAATATTAAAAGCAATTGTACTCAGTTCGTGTAATATACATGTTTCAGGCTTATTATTTACTGGTTGACTATTAAATTCGTTCTCACGCGTTTGTGATTTATTTTCCAGCTTAGACAATTATATTCTTGAAATAAATTCATGTAATTTGTGCTCCTTTGCAGAATTTCAGATTAATAGAATAATATGCTGGAACAGGATTAATCTGTTATCCAAAATGAGAAATGTTCTCTTCTTTGGAAATTCCATTCATTCATTAAAGTGAAGGCATTACTTCTAGTCAGTTGATGTAAATAGCAAGTTTTCTGTGTTTAAGGTTACCAGTAAAATTCGCTCTCACTCCGTTGCCATTAATTTCCCAGTTCACACAATTGTACGCCTGAAGGGAAATGTTGGGAACTACGCTAAATTACAAATATTCACCTTCAACCGATTAAGCGATATAAATGTAATTCCTTCCCCATCTCCCTACTAAAGATGGTAGCAGTAGGACTACATACATAATTATATACGAATAGGTGGCTGCCCATTATTCAATGAAAATTAAAAAAGGAATCCCAATATATTGATAGATTGAATACAATTTTAACTCCGGGATATTTCCACCAATACTTCAATTCATTTTTCATGCTTCGCTACTTCAGATAGCATACTATAACATTCTTGGATACAGACATAAGTATTTGAAAAATCATTTGTTCGTTGGAATGAAATCAAATGAAAGAATCTTTCTGGCAGGAATGCCATACTAAGAAAACTCCTGTTAACTAGTTAGTAAGTTATTTCCTGAGAATAGCTTTGTTTGTGCTAGGCAAGGTTTATAATTCATTAATAAAATCCCTTGGGTCCCAAAAAGTAGATCTGGCAGACAATTTGGGACGCCCTGGAATCCTAATTAACTTATGCTAATTTAAATTCTGCTTACTATTCTATCAGGATGTTCCTCAGAAATCTATCGAACTCCTTAATCAGTACTCCAATTAACTTTTTTATAAACCTACGTCACTCATTCCTCAGGATCATTCCACTGAACGCCATCAACTTATTCACTAGATCCCCGACAACTCATTCCCCAGAAATCTCGTGAATCGTTCCTGATGAAATCTTCAACTTAATTTCTTGAGAAATCCTTCCTCTGATTTCCCTGCATCTCCTTCCTCTGAGATCCATGTAACTCCTTCTCAAGGACGTGGTCAATCCCTGACCTAAAAAGAGCGTCAAACTTCTTCCTGAGGGTTCCCTTTAATACTTTCCTTGACATTTCATTTGTCTTTGTATTTTTAACCCCCGTCCTCTGTACTCCGTTTAAGTCCTTCGTCAGCACTCCCCTCAAATACTTCCTCAGTATTCCCCTCAAATTCTTCCTCGGTAATTCAACGTTGAAGTCCCGCGGGAGAAGCCTGAAGTCTCCGAAATTACGTAATTCCCATGGAGTTTACATTACAATCCATCGAGACCATTAGGAGGACCCTTAAGTTACCCTGTTGTAAGCCCAAGTTTCCTCGGGAAGCACTTTATGTTCCCCATAATTTGGCGCTTCTAAAGACGTCTGCGAAAAGTGTATGGAAATCCAACAAATCAAGGGGAATAAATTGTATGGTCAACCGATAATTAAAGTTTCCAATTAGGCCTGGATGTAGATGGATTTTTTTTGTTTATTTTTTCGTTAAAAATTCATCGAGAAATGAATTACTGAACACTTTATGAGGATCATGATTATCTAAAGTTTCGACAGCCCAGTTCCATTCTTCGTTGTTGTTGGACGAGGAGAATGTCCTTGCGAAGTGCTCGAGGACTGTGGAATTCCTCCAGGCTCCCTCGCGTGTGAAAGCCCAGCCATTCGACCACTCTGCTCTAATTATGGCTAATCTTCCATGCAAATCTCGATAAAGAAGTGTTTGTAAACGAACCAATAATTCGTACATTTCTGGACTCTCAGTTAAACCAGCGGTGTCCATCCAAACTCCCGTGTCAAAATGAGGGTACTCAGGAATCGGCTTAAGAGGTGAAAACGACGGAGCTTCTGCTCCTGAAATTCCAATCGTGTCTGGATTATCCAAGGAAGCTATTCTCAAGAAAGTAAATCCTCCTGGAGTCGAGATTTCATTTCTGTTTTGAAATTCAGCTGACAAGTCCTCGTAGTGTTTCCGCATGACGTGAACGACCGCTTGCAAATTGTTTCTTGACGTGACGACCATAAATGGATTGTCTGTGTTGTGTGGCATTCTGTTTCCCATGATAAAGAAGTGATTTTTTGACGGTCCCCAAACATCGTTAGTTCTTGTGAAGGTCTCGAGGATAAACACCGCTGCATTTCCTATCCATGGAACCAAACTGTAAAGTCTTCTCAACGGAGGAATCAATTGAATGAGACAATAAGCTGAGTGTATAAAAAACTCTGGGATGGGGAAGTAAACGTGATGAATTGGCTTTTTAATAAGACGAGATTTTGGGGGCTGCAGAGGAGCGTTGTGAGTCGTGTAAACCCAAAATTTGTTTGAGGGAGGAATTGAGAATAAATTAACTCTTCCATAAGTTTGTATGAATTTCGAGAGAGTTCTGGTGGAGTCTGTGACTTGTTGAGGATCTGCAAATAATTCAGAAGAAGATACAATGTGAGTTTGAGAATGAAGATTTTGATTTAGTCCCACTCGGATTGCAACTGAGGTCACGAATGTTCTCCCGAAGTTGGTTAGGAATGCTTTACACTCTTTTTTTGACCTGTGGAGGGTTCTGAGTTCATATGAAGATGTTTGGTTGTTCCAAGCGACTATGGTCATTTGTATTACGAGGTTACTGAATGAACCTGATGAATGTCCTGGTGACATTGTGTCCAATGATGCAGAACCGACTCCTGAGCCGTGAGCACCTACAGCCAACATTCCTCCCACAGTGGGTGCTCCAATTAGCGGCGTTGAATAAAGACCGAGTCCGTTTGTCTCGAGGTATTTTAATAGCTCCTTTAGAATTACACCGGGACCTAAAGTGACACTATGAAGGTTGGGATCTCCTTTGTCATTGGGATTGAGCTCCATTGAATTCAAATACGAAGTGGTGTCAAGAAGAATTACTTTAGGACAGGGAACTCCGTTGTCTTTCAGGGCAAAAGTGAGTGGAGACCAATTGTGGTGACTACCGGATCCTCTGACTCGGAATCCATTTATGTGAGCCCAGTTTGCCACTCTCACAACATCGGTGGGATTTCTGGGGTAGGCGATGTAGGCTTGTCGAATGTTAACTTCATGTCCATATGAGGAGTAAGGTTGTGTGCGGATATTCAGACCTTGTGGAAAGTTGGGCGGAAATGGACAAGGCCCAAGAAAGCTCTCACCTGCTATGAGATATTCATGATCAAGTTAATTCTAAGAGCAATGACAAACATGTCAGAAGTGTGTTGACTTACCAATCGTTCTGTTTAGGATGAGCACAAGTAGAATTGACGAGTATACGTTGTTAAGCATTGTTCTCAGAGAGTAAATTTAAGACACCAATAGATAAATTACTACAATATAAAATCAAACTTTCTTTTGGTAAGATATTGTCTTGAGAATGGAAAAGAAAAAGACTTGGTTCACTACAGACTTGTGGCAGCAAATACACGCTCATTAATGGTTAAAAGTTTTTCCTTGTAGCTAGATAAGCGAAGATAACTTGTATCTCGAAGTTCTTATTGCTAGTGAACAAAATTGAACAATAAAGTATGCAACCTGGAGAATAGGAATTATTGAAGTGGAGCTTTTGTGGGAAAATAGTTACGGATAGTTTATCCAAGAGGTTTCACATAAATTAATTGATAATTAACGTTGGCTCATGCGGTAATATTCTTGTTCCCAGCAAGTACGAATTGGATTTGGTAACTTCTTCCCTCACCATTCAGGAATAAGTTCAGAGCAATTACAGCTTCGTTGAATTGTGAATGTATATGAGTAAGAAATAATCACTTCAAGTTAATGTTCAGTGTATAACTAAGCTCTGCATTCAACCGCTTCAACTTTATTCATAAGCAACATTTCATATTTTGTGGAAAGTTTTAGTTCAAAATTAGCTAAGCATTACATTTGGAACAAAAATGACATCAAAGGTGGTGATTGTTAATTCATTTTGTTAGAGAATGTCCAACCGACTGCGTTTTTCCTGCTTAAAATTTTGTACCTAGCGCCGACTACTGCGCTAGAACAGGTCCTGACCTTAGCCTCAACGTGATACTACTTATGGTGACAGTAAAAGTTCGATACGTCATCGCGCTTTAATCAACTTACCTTTTTTTACTGACCCTAATGTCCACTTGAATTACAGCTCCTGATTTTAAAAGATTCTACCACAATTCACTAATAATAATTTTCTTACTCAACTACTTATTTCCACGCTTTCATCTTCACAGCCTACTTCAACTTGTACAGTAGTGTATCTTAGGCAACTTACAACACGTTTTCCAGACATTTACATTTTAGACATTCCAACATGATTCTCCCAGGATACTTTCACACACAACAAATGTCACCCAGGAGAGCTACAACTCCACTATGACGATTAAACAAATTTGGATTTCCCTTAATAAACAATTTCATGTGGAAACATCGTTTTAAATGGAATTTTTATGCTCCAGTCGTCTTAGGATTGTCTTAGATGTCTAGAATATAATTGTCTAACACAGACACACAAGCACATCACTATTGGAACATATTCATTTGATTTTACATAATTTAGAAGTGAAATGCTAATGCTGTAAATGATTCGAGAAATCTAAATTTGAAGTCAAACTTGGAATCTCTACAGAATAAAGAAACTTGCATATTCACATTTAAACTTGTTTGCAGATTATGAATCAGTTGTTTGACATTTACGAATTAGAGCCAGAAGTTGAAGGATAAGAATTACTTCTTCTGATTACTTCTTTAAGATTGTATAAAAGCGAAACTATTCATTGTCAGTCTTGAGTCTACAAAAAAATGGACTTGCCAGTGATGTCGAGTGCTGTAACAATTGCTGAACTGTTAGTCAGCGCGAAGTTAGTACTGTCAGATTGTTTTGAAGTTTAAAAAAATAATGGGCCTTTCTGCTGACCATCTTATTGTTTCCTTTTACATTCAATTTTCTTCAAATCTTTTCCTCGGATCTCTTCAGGAATCATTAATTCTGGCATTGGATTTTATCTCTTTAAGCTTAGTTCCTAACATTTCCCTTCAGGCGTACAATTGTCTGTACTTGGAAATTAATGGCAATGGAGTGAGAGCAAATCCTACAGGTAACCTTAAACACAGAAAACTTCCTACTTAAATCAACTGACTGGAAGCAATGCTAGCACTTTAATGAGTGAATGGAATTTCCAAAGAAGAGAACATTTCTCATTTTGGATTACAGATTTATCCTGTTCCAGCATCTTATTGTATTAGTCTGAAATTCTGCAAATGAGCACAAATTACATGAATTTACTTCAAGAATATAATTGTCTATGCTGGAAAATAAATCACAAACGCGTGAGAACGAATTTAATAATCCACCAGTAAATAATAATTCTGAAATATTTTTAGTACACAAACTGAGTACAATTGGTGTTAATATTCTGACCAATTAATTCTACTTCCCATGATGCGATAAAATCCAATTGTGGGATTAATGATTCCTGAAGACATCCGTGGAAAAGATTTGCAGAAAATTGAATGCAAAAGGAAAAGACTAGTGTTACATTCTTAATTCAATTTCATTAATCGGTTGAAGGTGAATATTTTTAATTAAGCGTAGTTCCCAACCATTCCTTTCAGGCGTACATTTGTGTGATCAGCGAAAATAGAGGCAATGAAGAGATAGCGAATTCTACAGGGAACCTTAAACACAGAAAACTTGCTATTTACTTCAGCTGAATAGAAGTAATACTTGCACACCAACGAGTGAATGGAATTTCCAACGAAGAGAACATTTCTCATATTGGGATTACAGATTACTTCAATTTCTTTGCAAAGGTTACTGAGAAGTGGTATGCATGAGAGATTAATGTATTGATAAATCGTAATGAATATTTCCAATTAACCTTCAATGTTACCCAACAACATTGACGACGAATTTAAGATTGCAACTCCTTCCGAACACCTTTCAGGTAAAGTACGTTGAATTGCAAAGTACTAAGAATACAATAAATTCTTGTTTGCTGGAAATCGGCGCAGTTTACTATTTGACAAGGACCTGAGAACAACTAACCAAACATATTACGGCGATCTTACTCTAAATAAATTTCAAAACTAAGTCGAGTTTTAAAATTTTAACTACAAACTCAATACCAAAAAAATAAATCATCACTTCAGAAGCCATGAGTCAAAACCATTCGGGAAAATTGGAACAAGGGATGGAGGAAATAAATTCATTCATGGAAAATATTTGCAATGGAAATCAAAAGAGTATCAAATCTGTGGGTGTCTCTTTTGCTTCAGAAGACTTTGAATGTATTTACACAAACTGGATTAAACGTTAAAAAATTGAACTGTATTTCAAAAAGCGTGTTTTTTGTTGTAAATTGAAATTTAGACGCTGAGAACTACCTGCTTTTTAGCAACTTGATAATGCTGCTGGTACAAACCAGAGCAAACTACATTCTTATGCATGACCCAAAAGGTAAATTTTTTAGGGAAATCATTTCCCCTTTAAATATCATTTCACACCTAATTAACAAAATTACAACCAGGTCATTTAAAGAAAAACGCTTACCAGATTGCTAACGCTCTGGAAAATACTATCAACGCCAACAATTTGGGGATAACTACAAATCATGTTGCAGATAACCAAATCTTCTTGGAATCAACATCAGCTTCAAGTAAAACTAAATACTCAAGTTAAAATATTATATTGTCCAACAACAAGTACAATTTAAAACCTCAAGTTTTTAGGTCCCTCCTTTGCAAGCACTACTGTTGTTTTCTGCTCCGAAATCAATGGAATGCAAGAAGTAGAGCAGTTCTTAGAAATGCAGCGAGACATTTTTTATACCGATACAGTTTCGTTAATGTCATTGGAGGATGATATTACCTTGGGCAATCATAAAGCAAGCAGGGCATTAAGCGTTTCGCAAGATGCGATTCACACAAAAAACCGTAGCATTGACATGTTTCTGGTGGTGGACTCAACCAAAAACAATAATAATTTTCTAACTTCTTTGATTGATTTCTCAGAAATCTTGTAGGTTCCGAGGAAAATTGAATTTTAAAATTTTATCATTCTAGAATAATTAAAATTAAATTCAAATGTATTTACCTCAATTTAGTTGGATACCTTCTTTGACTTCTTTAAACTCGACGCAGATAATTTCTTGCTTGGAAAAATATTTTGGAGTTGAGAAGCGTTGTGGCAAGTTGAAATAAAGTCTTTCATAAATCTCCTTGCTTTGCTCTTCATACCAAATTTTAATGTTGGGATGGTTGCTTATTTCAGCTTCTTCTTCTGTGAGGAGACCTTTCGATGATTCCGATAAAGAAGCGTTCGAGAAAGTGTTTGCATCTCTGGTTGCAGATGTAACGCAATCACCCGAATATTCAGACATGCCGTCTACAAACAAATGGCTAGAGAAAGTTCTGTACTACAATGTTCCATTTGGAAAGAAAAACCGGTAAGGAATAGCGTTTGTTTGACACCTGAAGCAAATACTTAAGAACTGAAGATGAATTTATCCATTGAATTTCATTTACTCGTTAATTAAGAATAGGAAGATCCTTTAAGTGATCTATTTGTTTGTCCGTCCGTCTGTCCGTCCGTCACGCGTCAGTGGTCGAACGCGTCAATAGTTTTAAATTCGATTTTCAAAAAGTTATTGTTGACGCAGAGAGGCAGGCTAAATATCTTTATGGACCAAGTAGATCAACCCCGTCAAGGTTCGAAGTCATAGGTCATAAAGATTCAAATACCCTCCCTATGCAATTGTGGTATCACTGGAAAGCTACTGCTGTGTAGGTTCCAGGGATATACATGATAGCCAACCCCGTTGACCGTAAGGTGTGTGGCTGGGGCAAAATGAGAAGCCACTAAGAAACAATGGCTACAACCGTGGCATAGATTCCAGATGGCCCTTCACCTCCTAAATTTACCTCAGTGGGTGTGGTTGTTACAAACGAGAACACAATATTATCCACTTCTGACCCTTGTTACCTCTGGGCTTACCACAGTTTATTGTCTCCGTTTTTTTTCAGTGGGATCGCTGTAGCCCAGACGTACAGATATTTAATGCAAAACTCTCTCAATGACGAACAAGTTCGACTTTCATTCATTCTTGGATGGTGTGTGGAAATAGTAAGTGCTGCCCAAAAATATTTCAGAAGTAATGGAAATTTGAACAAGAAAGCATTGAATGTTTTTGTTGTGTTTGATGACGTATAAAGCTTCAAGCTTCGTGTTTGATTGCTGATGATATAATGGACGGGTCGGAATCCCGTCGAGGAAAGCTTTGCTGGTACAGAAATGAAGATTTAGGCAATGCGGCGTTTAATGATTCTTGGTTTTTGGAATCCAGTGTGTTGTTTTTACTTCGGAAGCACTTCTCGCACTTGCCTTGTTTCACTAAAATGTTACTTGAATTTCATAACATCATACACAAAACCGTACGTGGACAAAGTCTGGACACACTCACATCATTCAACCAAAACTTAGAAATGTAAGATTTATGTTTACAAAATCTCGGGACAGGAAAATGTGTTTAAGACGGTAACACATGTATCTGGTAAATTTGCAAAATGCATCCTGTCAATTGAAGTCCCCAAAGGAAACCAGAAATTATTTTTTGCTTTAAACCGGAAAATCCTGAATGTTTGCGTAGATTTTAGCCAGTATGATCCACTTTGGCTGGTAGTGAGCCATATAACACGGAATATATCTGTGTTTTAAGTGGTTTGAGACATTCTTAAGTTAGTTTGAGTCCGTTTTAGGCACTGTTTATTGATTTGACGGTTTCTGACAGATTTTTCACACTTTTGCAGACCTAACCTTTCTTGTTTCAACTAACTACAATTATAAGAGTTACATATGTTGCAGGTACACAATGGACGAGTATGATGCAATTGCGAAGTACAAAACTGCATACTACACATTTTACGCACCTGTTAAAATTGCGATGATATTAGCCGAAATTGAAGATTCGTCAATGGAAAAAGTAACGGATATTTTGTTGAAGATTGGTCACTATTTTCAAGTGCAAGATGATTACCTGGACTGCTTTGGGGATCCGAAGGTGACTGGAAAAGTAGGAACAGATATTCTCGACACCAAGTGTACTTGGCTGTTCGTTAAAGCGATTGAGGTTGCCTCGCCTGAGCAACGAAACGATCTGCTCAAAATTTATGCAAGTGATTGCAACGACAAAGTTGAAGCTGTCACTCAAATGTATCGAAATCTAAACATTCCAGCGCTCTACAAGTGTTACGAAGAAGCCACATACGATTCATTAATAGAAAGCATATCATCAATAAACCAGAACACCCCCAATATTCAGCTTATCCTATCGGCAATCCTGTTGAAGATAAGTAAACGCCAGGCTTGAAGATCTGAGCGCAATTTACATCCGTTTAATCAACTGACAAATATTAAGCTCAACAATTATTTCAGCATTGTGATTTAAGTCTGTTTATTTTGCAGTGATTCTTGCTCAATAAAAACATTTTGAAACACAATTCCGTGAAAGAATTTAGATTTTAATATATATTAATACTAGGATTTTAATTACGAGAGCAAACAAAATGACTCGGAGTACTAATTACAGTCCTGTCCCAATAACTCGCAGAAATCTAATGTTTGATCATTTGTGGATATTACACCGTCGTCATAGTCAGTCATGGTGCAGTTTTGCCGTGATTTATAATACATAATTATAAGGAGGATATTATATCAATCCCAGACACGACATGTTCAAAGCATTACTCGTTTACATTAGTAGCAGGAAATGCACAAGCAATTTAATGTTTAAAAATGTTGGTGATGGGGAGATTAAAGTTAAGAGAGCCGCCTTAAAGGGAATTTTATAATAGGTTCTTGATAGGTATCAGCCAGTTACATTTGAAATTGATATTTGTGTAAAGCAAATTTGTAAATTTGCAAATTTTGTATTTTTGACTGCAAAACTTACACACGCGTACAATCACAATCCCACAATTCATAAAAAGTTATTTATTCATGCGCCTGGAATGGTTGCGTTATGAGAAAAGGCAATATGATATAAATAAACCTAAACCTCTGATTTTAGTTGTGGACAGCTTACAGAATTCCATGATGACACGTTTTATCAATTGTAAACAGCTGCAAAACCTTCTTCATGCAAGTAGCTAATTGTGTGTTATGATTTCAGCGTACTATAATGGAAACATGCTATTTGAATTCTTGTCGATTCATGGGTTAATGTGCAAATTTCACACGCAAATATGTTTATTTTCCAATAATCTACTGGGATTAAACTGTTCAAACTAAAATGCAAATCATAAAATTGCGAGAACGAACTCAATTATGTCAATCAGTAAACTAATACAACAGAAATTTATTTATTGTTTGAATTGAATTCAACACGGCTAATGTTATTCTAAACGTACGCAGAACTTTACATACAGCGATAAAATCCAAAGTGGGAATATAGGAGGAGAAGGAAACGATTTAAATGGTCAGCAAAAATTTAAATTCTTTGTTAAACCTCGAAGTTATCTGATATCATTAACTATGTCGGCCAACAGTTCAGCTCTTGTGACAGCACTCTACATCAGTGTCATGTATTGCAAAATAATAATCATTTAATAACTGTCTCTATTCACCTTCCGACAAGCCCCGCTGGGCTTATGAAAGCATTTAGGAAAAAGAAACAAATTCATTTACAGAGTTTAAACATTAGTACACTTAGTGTCCATAATATCTGTTCCTACTTTTCCAGTCACCTTCGGATCACCAAAGCAGTTCAAGTAATCATCTTGGACTTGAAAACAGTGACCGACCTTCAACAAAATATCTGAAATCCGTTCCATTAATGAATCTCCGATTCCGGCTAATATCGTCGCAATTTTAACAGGTGCGCAAAATGTGTAGTACGCAGTTTTGTACTTGGCGAATGAATTATACTGGTCCATTGTGTGCCTGTAATATTGGTACCCTTTGAATTGGAGATACATGAAAACTATAATGCTTAGTAGGCATAAGTTTTGATACAATAAAGTAGGAACTTACGTTTCCAGGTTTTTGTTGAGTGATGTGAGTGTGTCCAAACTTTGTCCATACAAAGTTTTGTGTGTGATATTATGCAATTCAACCAAAAGTTGAGTGAAACAAGGCAAGTGCGAGAAATGCTTCTGAAGTAGAAAGTAAACGGTGGATTCCAAAAACCAGGAATCATTAATCGCAGCATTGCCTAAATCTTCATTTCTGTACCAGCAGAGCTTTCCTCTACGAAATTCAGATCCGTTCATTATATCATCGGCAACCAAACAAGAGGCTTGGAGCTTTTGGCGTTATGAAATAAAAAAGAAACATGCAATACTTTCCTGTTAAAGTTTCTTATAACTTATACAATATAAGTTAATCACTTACAATTTCCGCACACCATCCAAATATAAATGAGTGTTGAACTTGTTCGTCAGTAAGGGAATTGTGCTTTAAATATCTGTACGTCTCGGCGACAGCAATTCCACTGAAGGAAAAAGAGGCAATGAATGATTGAAACAAATCCAATAGGTTAATTTCATCTCTAATCAAAATAACTATGTTAGATATTATGAAAAGTCTTCTCCTAACGGGTTTTTCTTTCCAAATGGAACATTGTAATTAAGAACATTCTCCAACCACTTGTTTGTAGATGGCATGTCTGCATATTTGGGTGATTGCGTTACATCTGCGACCAGAGATCCAAATAAATTTTCAAACGCCTCTTTATATGAATCATCAAAAGGTCTTCTTACACAAGACGAAGCTACAATTATCAAACATCTCAGCATTAAAATTTGCCCTGAAGGCTTTTGAAAGTCTTTATTTTTACTTGCCACAACGATTCTCAGTAGCAAAATATTTTTCTCAGCAAGAAATTATCTGTGTGGAATTTACAGAAATCAAAGAAGGAATCTACCTAGACATTTATGTAATCATATTAATTGATATGAATTATTTTATTGACAGAATAAAATGCTGAGACAACCTTACACGACTTCTAAAAATGAAATCCACTCTGGTAGACTATTATGGTCGGTTTCTGTTGAGTTTATAGCCAGCAAAATATCAATGCTTGCGGTTTTCGTACGAATCTTATCCTGCCTGTTGGGAATTCCACTTGGTTTACACATGCACAAGGAAATATTATCTTCAAGCGATTTCGAAGCAAATGTCCCAATGTCTAAATCTGAATGCTGATTTTCCAAAATTTGCTCTACGCCTTGTGATACATCAACTTCGGAACAGAGAACGACCATGGAATTCCCAAACGAGGAACCTTTAAAATAAAGTAGTTATTATAAAATGTCAGTGTTTCTCAGTTGGAGTTTTAAATTGAGCATTTTGTGTAAATTTGAACCTGACGATGACGTTGATTCTAAGAATATTTGGTTGCTTGAAACAGGATTTGCTATCACTTTTAATTTATTGGTGGTGATTGTATTCTCCAGAGCATTTGCAATCTGGCTGACATTTTTCTTCAAATGATCTGGTTTTATTGTTTTTTTAAAAGACTTAAGGAATTATCTATATTATTTAAGTATACTTAGCACACACATAATACCCAGTAAAGTGCTTACCTTTCGGGTCAATGAGAAAAATGTATTCTGCTCTAGTTTGTACCAGGAGCATTAACAGGTTGCCGAAAGGCAGGAAATCTTCAACATTTAAATTCGAAAGTGAATGAATAAAAAAGTAAACGTAAGTGAATAAAAATGAATGAGTTGATCTTGATATCCTCTATTTCCTTTTCCAAATCTCCTCCAGAAATTCCTGAATTCAAAGTTTCTTCGACGACGAGTGGTAACTGTATTCACCTGAATTTTATAATTTTAATTTGAATTTTATCCACACCTTCCGAACTGATTTAAATCAGAAGTGTATTAATACGATTTGTTTACTCTTTTCGGTTGCTTGTCTTCGAAGAAACTATCCTATTCTCAAAATAACAATCACATATAATAGTCGTAGGATTTTTCGATACAACACATTGCTGTCGAAGGGGCTGAATAAAGAGCTGCAAAGTAAGCCGTTGTTATCAATAAAACATTACTATTTCCTGGCCTAAATGGACACTTTAATTTGTGGTTAACCGTACAATTTATTCCTCGTGTTGATCATCGCACATACTTTTCCCCAGAAGTCTTGAGGAAAATTTGATTTTGTAATGGGAGATTATCGCGCTTTATGCTCTCTGTTATTTAATTGGAGTATAAGTGGGATTTCTATTCAACCCAGGTAAAACACATCTCTTATATTTACAAATTTCTAGCTTCATGTTAAATGTGATCTCACATTCCCGTAATTAAATTTCTAGTGTACACAATTAAATTCCAGGAGGAAACTGGCAGAAAATACGCTCGTCTTCAAAATTGCCTATTAACACGTTTAAGTCCTCTGACATGAATGATAGGAAAACTCACTCACTTCAAATTTTCCTCATAAAGGTGAATTAATAAGAATTGAAATTCTTCCTCATACCAATAACAATATTACAAATGGCGCCTTTTATAGTTTGTTTTGCTTTATAAATTCATGACTATAGTTTTTTGTTCATTTAATGGATAGCACGCACGAATTCTAACAGTTGTTTCATTCTTTGGTTGAGAACGCTTTTTAAAGCTTGCGTTTGGGACAACCCACCATTCTCGTGTTGACTCCTTAATGAGGCGAGTTGTTAGTTTTAAGTATTTTCAAGCAACCTAAATTATCTGATGAATGTGTTTCACCACGTTAAAAGACGCAACGTCCATGTCTAACCATCAAAGTTACCAAAGGATCTCCAGGACTTTAGTATACTTTATTGACTTTTGAATACAACTAAATTCTACAAAATTGAATAATTCTTCAATCCGTTTCATGAAGTATCTTACAATCACATTCATAACACTAGAGTGTCTGATCACTTATAGCTAGTCATCTTTCACGGTTTCAAGGGTTTGATTAATTTGTTCATATCGATTCCTGGATTTATCTGTTGCTGTACGTGAAATGTGTGCAATTTCCAGCAATCCTCATTCGAGTTCGATGAATTCACTGCAGAAATTGTGCAAGCTGGAAAATAAATCATAAACGTGTGAAAACGAATTCAACAATCAGCCAGTGAATAATAAACCTGTGTTTTTTAAATGAACTGAATACAACTGCTGTTAATATTCTGACAAATACACGGGACTTCACATTCAGCGATGTTTCAATTCCCTTGACTTCCAATTCCCTTACTTTCTTCTCTTTACTTCCAATTTATTTACTTTCAGTTCACTACTTCCAATTGTGGTTTGAAGAGGTAAGAAAACGTCACCAACACTGAAATATTTGCAGAGCTTAAAAAACTAGCGACTAAGCCTGCCACCAGATTTCCTGGAACTGTGTTCTTCAGTAGACCAATCTACTCCTTAAATCCAAACCTGCGTTAAACAAACATTTTCAGGAATTTCATACCTTCAATCCAGTAGCTAGTAGCTACCCACATAATTGTTAAGACTCCATTAATTCTTAAAATATTAATATCTATCTTGTTAGAATAATTACGAGATATTTCGAGACCTAATTTCATTTTGTGCGACAAAAATAAGCTTGCTCATTAGCACATTTCCAGCTGAACAACTTCAGTTAATTTGCTTTAAAACCAAAACAACCATTCTGGTTTGAAATGATCTAACTCTTCCACAAGTTATCCTGCAACTAGTAGTATGTGGATAGTATGTTAATAACAAAAGCAACGTCCGACCTCTAAACATGACTTACTGCTTATTACTTATTTTCTGAGATTAAAATTAGAAGACACAGGGTACAGAGTTGACTGAGGGGGTTAAAGAAAGGGATACAGAGCAGAAAAGGGGAGAAGGGGGAGAAAAGAAATTTAAAGGAGGAAGATCTCATCTAGCTCGCGGCCAGCAGGAAGGGTCCCGAGAACAGC
>JAQGAD010001939.1:0-16083 GCA_034696625.1 Isotomurus palustris | reverse complement strand
ACGCTGCGGGAAGGGGTAACAAGGTCACAGTGAGGAGATTTTGCATGAAATTCGTCCCAAAACCCCCAAACACCAAAAACTTGAAACCAATTGAGAAATGTGTGATTCAACGCATTACTCATGTCCAAAATCATGCTGGAGCTCCAATGCCCGCTTCCTCGGAAGAAGAAACCCATTTTTAAACGTCTAACGGAAGAAACCACCCAGTTTTCAGTAATTTCTTCAGCCGAATCACAATTACCACCACTGGAAATTTTAGAATCACATAAATTTGTACTTTAATAATCGGAGCTTGTTCATAAAATCATTATTTTAAATTGTTTATTGTAGTTACATAAATCATAATAAAATTGTTCAACTTTGCTTAAAATGCGACTAACCAGTGGATGATTGAGCTCTTGCAACTTACGTAAGCATTAATAAGAACCATCATAAAGTGATTTCTTCACGCTGATCAAACAGAGTTACATTTGGGGACAGGTTTCGAAGTTGGGTGGGGGGCTAAATTGAAACTTCTTGGGTGGTTTAATTCATCTTCATATTGTGAAAACTTAATAAAAGTACTTTGAGTAATTTCTGGAAAGCATGTATTTAACGTATCCCCTAATTTCATGAATTCATTCGCCTAAAATCTATATTGATTTTTTTCACTAATGACTTACTCAAGTTCCACTAACCGGACGATTGTTCTACCATTAAACTAAACTACCGAGCCACTCTTCTGATCTCATCTTAATCTTCATCTCATCATCTTGGGAGGCAATTCTTGCGACACTGGGTAGATTTCTCATTGAGTACATTTTATTATAACCCGAGCTTCTGTTGTTTATTGCGCTACATTTTCTCTACGGTGGGTTTCTATGTTCTCATGTGGCCTTAGATTTTTTCTGTCCTTTAAAACTGTTATTACTCAAATGAAAAAGCTGCAATTTCGTAAAGAGATTACATTTAGTAGTAAGGTTTCATTATTTATGAAAAAATCTCGTTAAGTGAGAATTAAAATATATTAGGTTTAAAACTGCTGTAAGAAAACATATATTCGAATGCTTTGCAATCACCTGATAACCATGAATCTAACTTTTCCGAATTTCAAATTAAACAATAATTTCTAATTATCCTTAAATAAAAAGCTGAGTGAAGTAAAAACAAAAAAGAAAGTTGAGGGGAACTGTGCCACTAAATTGCCTGGCAAAAATACATTGTGTAACATAATCTCGTGTGAGCTTTCTGGGCTCGTGCACAACTCCTCTCTTTACTTTACGCTCCATACATTCCAACAACCCAGACTCTCATTCGCTTGTTGAATAAAAATGTGCATTATTGTTAGCTTTAATACGAGAGGAGTTGATTGTGTCATTTTTACATTCAATGCTCAAATTGAATTCATTAAGTCTGGTGAATCATAGACATGGAAATGTTTAAGGTACCTTCTGCAGATAGCCGTGTAGTTTATACCGATCCTTGCGTAATCGCTGCAACAACAGTGGCCGGGTAATTTTCACTCATCCTGCACAATTTTTGTTGCTCACGCTAAAGCTTAATTAATTCCCTGTGTCCCTGTGAAGAAGACTGCAGTAGTAAAGTAAACTCGAGGAGTAGGATATAAATATATAGCACAAAAATTTGCTTCAGGTTACACGGTAACCATGGTGCTTTCAGTAATAAAATTTTACGTAGCAACTGCCTTAAAACACTTACGACTATTCATTTACGTGGGTCAGTGTAATAACACGTTGTGGTATGCAACGTAGTTTGAATTATCTACGCTCATGTTCAGTTCCTATTTTTACACCAAGGCAAGGTCCATATATTCCACACAATCACAGCAGTGTTGATTTATCCCATTCCCACGAAGCTAGTTCTTAAGTTATGTAAGAGTGTGCATGATTGTTAGATTAACTAGGCTCAGTTGATTGTGTCATTTTTATACTAGATGCTTAAATAGAATTCATTAGGCATGGAGAATCATATTGTACTAAATTAATGTTGACAGAAAAATGAAAGCGATGTCGACCACAGGCAGCTTTGCTGATTGTTACTCAGCCGTGCTTAATTGTTGTACAACTTCAGCAATTTCAGCCGGGCGTAGTCCATACATCCTGCAACATTTTTGTTACTCACAGTCTACCTCACAAAGAAATCCTTTTATTCCCTGTAACCTTTTTACGAAGATGGTTTTATTACATTTCTGATTTTTCACTTAACGAGGAAAAAGGATTAGCAATTCACTTTTGCTGAAGAAACTGGGGATTTGATGGGGGAATGGTTTTGTTTAAAAGGAACTCAGAATGGACTGGTTGAAATCATTCGCTCCTTCACCTTCTCACATTGCAGTTTGATTTATTTACACATTCCACACTTGAAATGAGAGTTCTCATTGTTTTACTTTTGGTGGGACTTGCATCCTGCTCTTCGGACTTTAGCAACGAGCACGGAGATAGCTACCCGGGTGACAATGGACAAGGATCCGAGGAGTCGTCTGTTAGCTTCGAAAGTTCAGATGTTGCTTTGGCTGATGGTGATCACCATTCGTGAGTTGAATGAAGAGTAATTAAAATAAATTGTTGCGTAAAATTATATTTAATCCTATTTGAATATTCCAGGATTGCTATCCCACATATTTCAACCCCTGAAGGATATATGCCAGCTCCTAAAGGATTCAAGATGCCACCTGGTTCACCGACTACGGCCCCAGACACGATCCATGTGAAATGCGTAAAATTTATTCCAAAAGACAACAATTTAAAAATTACAACCAAATGCACGAAGACACGCACAATTCATAACGGAAAGAAACCAGCAACGGGTGCCTCCCGAATGCCGGCTTCCTCCGAAGAAGAAACCTACTTTTAAACACGCATTCGATAAAGCACGTCACTCAGATCAAAATGACCACTCACAATAAATTGTCGAATAATTAACCCATATATTTTGATTATGCTAATTTGTCTACTAAATTCCAAATTTGAAATTCTTGACCGTGTTGAAATAAAAGAATTCGTTTTGATGTATATTTAACGAGGGAAAATTGAGACTGTGATTTTGGGCTCATAGGAACACGTAACGTGTCTGGCCGTCCGACCTTCCGTTTGTGTGTGTGACAATTTATTCAAAAACCAATAAAACTACGGCCCCAAAACTTGGCAATCCGTTAGAAAAAGCGATGGCAGTTTGTCCTTTGGAAACCGAATTCGTCTATGCTACTTAAATCACGCGTGGTGAATGCTTAAGTCCCAACATATAGAAGTGATTCAAACAAAATTATAAAATATTTTTTTCTGATAATGATTTTTATATTTACCAACCGTTGGACACGTAGATGTAATACATGCTTTAGAAACTTAACATAAGTACGTTTCTAAGAAGCACCGAAAATATTGTTCCGTGCAGGATTTCCGCTAGTCCGATGAATCCGATTGTGTTCCAATTTTGAACTAATTAACCTTTGCATAGTTTATTGGTTCAATCAAGAGATGAGTTTTTTACCTTAACTGACAAGACCGTGCGGAGTGATTAGATTTTTACGGTAAATTAGTAAGTTTGACTTAACGTGCAACATCTTCCTGAAATAATGAATTAGTACCTAAACTAAGTCATCGATTAAGGTCCACAGTTGGCACTATTTGCTACAGCCCCAGCTTCTCTTAACCCCTTTGCAACGACAACTTAATAAATAATTAAAATATTTACAAGGGTCAATTGTTATAAACTGTGTGCGTTGTTCTTGTGTGTAGCTTTGAAATTCCTGGGCTTCAAGAATTTGATTGCTGAAATTTTGTCTGTTCTGAAATTGGGTTGGTGCTGTAATGACATTTTGGAATGTTTCGGCTAGGGTTTCCACGACAGGATTTTGTAGTTTAAACGAGTTTATATGTAATTACATAAAACCAAGTTCTTCGAAAAGTCAGGTATTTACTCCTGTTGTAAACTTTGGATCGTGTCAACTAGTTATTTGTGGAAACAAGTAGTTGGAAATTGCTATTCAATCTATATGAGTGCTAATCATAATGGAAAAATAGTCTTAAGTCTCAAGTATATTAAATGATCACAACACCTTAAATAAAGGAAATCAATCAATCAATCAATCAAATCAATCAATGTCAAGTTGAGAACAAAATCATTTGAAAGCCAATTCAAAACTCCTATAAAGTCTCTACTCTGTTTCTGTCGCCAAAAGAAAAGGAACAACTTTTGGAGGGAAGTTTATGATGACTGCTGCATTTGTCGTCAAAATTGTGGCACTTTAAGTCCGTGAAGGGTGGTTTTCAAAATAATTAGAATTTTAACTTCACCACACAAACAGTAGAACTTTTCCAGTTGTTTACACTGGAAATATTATACACGAAGGCACCTTTTTGATTCCAAGTGAAAGCGATTCCACTGCCAAAGTTGCCTCAATCATTCTGATTCAAATTATACCGAAGTAAGCAATCGGAAATCTAGGGAATGAAAAACACACTTATCGTTACTCTAATAACATTCCTTTTTAAATTTTGTCCAAAAATAATCAAAAGGTTCCCAATTTGGAATTTCTTCATAAAATTGTAGTGTACGCAAGTAAAACTTCTTTGCGTGCAAAGCAGTGAGTTACACGCAAACGCTGACAAGTTCTCAGGCTGGTTATTCAAATAAATTTCTCATTAATTGATAATTTCCTTTCAGTTGTCTCATTTCCAGAAACTTGTCCCAGTTTGTAACTTGATGCTGTTCTTACATGTAGTACACATATCTAGACTAGAGCAGCATGGGACAATTGAGCATAAATAACAACTGTATGGAAACACATGAAACTAAGTTTTTACAAAAGCGTTTAGAAAATGTGGTATGAAATCTGGAAACTTTTTTTGTGTATGAAAGTTCATGCGGGGTCAGATCTTGAAAATGACCGGAAATGCCGTTTTTTGCTCATTTTCATGCTTAAAATCACCTTAAATTGGATATTTAATGGCGAAATGCCTGGTTTTAGAGATTCAATTTTAATTTAAAAAACTAATTTCATAAACAGCAGTCACACGAACTGCAGAAATTAGTGACAACTAAAAATTGACAAAGCAACAAAATTTTGAAAAATTCTTGAGTTTGACCCTTTTCGACATCACCGCTTTTATCATCATTGCAGAGAGTTGTACAAATGCTATATACACTTAAAATGTAATTTGTAGTGTTCCAATTGAACTTCCTGTGAATCTCATTTTTTATAATTGCATTTTAAAATGTCGTATCCAATGGCATTTTGTGACAAAAAATGTGGTTTTTTCATCTGTGTGGGGTTTCAGAATGCAGTTGAGTTAAAACTCGATTGCTATACAATTTCTAATCGCTTTATAAGCCAAACAAACTTAGTTTTCTCAAATTTCATAGTGTAGTTCTTGTGCTATTGCTATTAAAATAGCCAGTACAATGAGCAGACTCACCCTGTACATGTCATAATTAACTTTATCTTCCAGAGGTTTTCTCTGTGACTAAAATATCTCGATGTTTCCACACTTCGTGTAAATTAGTGGTTAAAAATGAAGGTCCAGTTGATATAGTTTCTTTCACCGTTACTAATATTTCCATATGTGGAGATATACAATGTCCAACTGAACATTTATCTGAACTCCTAATATCCATTATTCGTTTCTTTATTATTTTACAAATATCTTACGCTTGTATATTTTCATCATCATTCGTGGTTTGTCTGTCACTCGAGTTTTTTATTTCTTTTTCGACTCTAGCTTATTTTTTCTTATAATACGTCTCAGTTTGCCTCAAACCGACTTAGTAAATAATTTGATATAATATAACCATCTTATACACTTGGTCACTTATTTTGGCGCTTATACTATTTGGGTTAAGTGGAAAATTAATTCACAGATAAAGCGTCTTTTATTTAACAGTATTCTTGGAAACTCTTCCATCAGCCTTTTGAATGTTATTTATGCTAAGTCGGATTAGGTTGTTCGCCCATTGGAACTACCAATTCCTCCAGCTGGCTTTCAATTGATTCCGCAATAACCTTTCCCTCATAACTTCCAGGAACATTTATTGGCCCAATTATACATACAGGATACACGAAGAATTTTCAAAAATTAATTGCCTTAAAACTGAAATAAATAAAGCTGACAATAACTCGAAAGTATGCAAGATTTTATGTTGCATCGCAATGCAACATCTACAAAAAGGCGGATTACGTTCTCCTGTAAGTGAAATTACCCGGGCGAAGGTGGTGAGATCTAAGTAAATGCTGACAGGTTTTGAGGTAGATAGTTAAAACTTATTTGACAATAATTGATATTTAATCCATCGATTAAGCTGTCTAATCCCAATGAGCTTAACCTAGTTTGCAACTACTTAACTTGTTTCCAGATAACACCTGAATTCAGATACTCATATTGTGATAATGTGAAAGACTACAATTCATAAATTACACGATGGTACTTGTGACTAGAAACTTAATGGAAGGATGAAAATTCAAGCAATGACCCATTTTACTACCTGTCAGTTAACAAGTGAATTTGAGAGCATTAAAGTGAAATTGAGTGATCAAAAATTATGTTATGGCAGTAAAGCAATAAATTAAACTTATTTTGACCCGGTCAGTGCTCACGAAAGAGGAGTGCAAAGACTTTTAATCTATGGTCCTCATATTTTACCACGCTTGAGTGAATTGGACACCCTTGAGTGACAATTTCCGCTTTAAGTTTCGTACTAACTTCCCTGTTTCTTGAGCGAAATGTTTCGCGATGAAGACTCACAGCTTTATACAACCTTTCACTTCTTCGTACTCAATTCCGATGTGACGGAAGTTGGTTTCAGAAAAAGGACTTCGTTAAAGCACTAGGTGTTTTTAGATTGGCGAAATCACAGTCTATATTTGCAACCTCTTCTGCATCTTATGTGAATGATGTGCCTTGTTTTCAAACCGGAAAGCTATATTTTTATTGATACTTTGATAGGAAGCACAAGTAGAATTTAAAAGGAGGACATGTGTAATAAAAATTCGTAAAGGTACACAGTTATTTGTTAATAAAAGCAAAAAGTAAGGAATAACCAAGTCGGAATTGACATTTATAAATTATCCTTCAGCTTCAGAAGCTTTTGCTGAATCTGCGGTGAAAAGAAGAGTCAGCTTTTACTTAAATACTGAGCGAAAAGAAAGTATGAATTATGAATTCAAATGTGAAGCGAAAGTTTCTCTAGAGAAAAATTTTGTGTGTGAATACTTCTAAAAACTAACTTCACTTTTTCCCAATATTTTGCTGCCTATTTATTAATAAGCAGCAAAATTTTGGGTATTTCAATTCTCTTCCAAGTTTTTACTCTAAAAGAGGCAAGTGAATACTTAGCATTCATGTGAAAACAACAAATTCTCAACTCTGTATTTGTGGGTCATGGTATAAAGCTGCAGAAATGCTTCCCTATGTCTTCATTCCAGGTAGACCATATCGTCTATGAATATTTCAGAGGTATCACATGAAGAACGAAAATGTTCCTTAAATCCTTATTAATTTTGGCAAATCTCCTGCTGTTGTTTTGTGCAAACATTGAATACATGTCTGCCAAGCTGGACTTGTTACTCAACGGAATTTCTCCATCGTGTCAGATTAAGGTGATTTATCAATCTATGGACTCACACAATCTGCAAGAATCATCCGTACCTTTGGAGATAATAAAAATTGCGGCGCCTACTTTAGATTTATTACCAACTGCTAATTTCAAGCCTACATTAGCAAACAGAACTCTGTGTCGATTCCATCTTTACTATTTAAATCGTAACGAAACAAACAAATTAAACTATATCGAGCAATCTGATCCTAGTGCTCTAATATATTCTTTGCAAATATCACAATGGATTTATTTTAGAGGGATGCTTTTCATGAATGGACATGAAACAACCCAAACGATTTATCACCTATTACTAACAACAGCCGAAGAATTGCATTGCGAAACTTTGCAATGTAATTTCGCTTCCAGACAATCAGAAATAAACCATGAAAACAAATCTCATATCCTAAGGGCAGATTTTGGTGGGTTTAAAAGGTGGCATCGTTTTGCATTCCTGGGATTTACAAAGAACTCTCGAATTATGTGCGATGTAGTCATGCCAAAACCGAAGCTTGATATTAAGAGAGATTGTGATCTAGTCCCAGAATTTATAAAGGAAAAACTTACTTCAAGCAACTGGGAGACTATATCGTGGATGGAAATAATGGATATTGTATTTTATCACGAAAGAGCTCATTGGACGTGGACTATCGTTTGGGGTGATGCTCACGGTCAGTTTCATTCAACGTTGAATAGAACAAAAAATTCAGTGGACGCTTTGGCAGAAAGCTTGATACACAAAACAAACGGGACTTACATGGAAAACATACCATTTAATTTTAGACGAAATTTTTGTGGAGTGATTACTACTGACAGCAAATTTTTAGAATCTGAAAAGGATATTATAACGTTTTATGAACCGTTAAAACTGCTAAGTTGCTATGAGTGGCCTAAGCTGTCGTTTGAGATGTATACTCGTCCATTTGATATCTGGATTTGGACATTGATGATTTTGCTTGCAGCTTATGTATGCGGCTTGATGTTCAAGTTTCACGTTATATTAAACGAAAAAGAGGGGCAAATGACCTTCTCACCTTGGCTGTTTATGTTAGGAACTTTTATTGACGAACCTTACGAAGTCCCACCCGCGCTGTGGAAAAGCAGGGCATTCAAATTGTTAATAATACCTTGGATGTTGATGGCCATGTTATTGTCAAATTGCTACAGCAGTTTATTGATAGCTGAAATAAATTCACCTTTGCGAAGGAATGCGCTGCAGAACGTCAGTGAAGCTTTTTGTCCCCTACCGCAGAGTATGCTTAAAGCGAGCAAGCGTGGAAATAATACAAACGTCAAAAGATCAATCCTGTATAACGAAATATTTGAATTTTGGTACAATATCAGTGATTATCAAATTGTTTCAACACAGTCGTACAAAACTTATCTGGCACAACAACAAAAATTTCTGAACTTGTCTGAGTCCAAAGGATGTTTTGCATTCCTTCTGCACCCACTTCCACTTTACACTGTGGGAATGCTGGGATGGGTCTGGTATCAATTCATTCTCAAAGAATACGGACTCAGGCCTGTAGAAAGCTTAATTGCAGGTGTACAAAGTGAAAATCTTTTTAAAATCACGACAGGAATAACTTCCCCTCTGAGCAGACACCATCCAATTTTGGATACGGCTAATGCAAGTAATGCTGTGTCAAGAGATCTTTGGTCGTACCTGGTTAAAAATAGGGAAGTGAACGTTGGCCAAACTGCTTTGGAATGGGAGATTTCGAAATGTGGGAAAGTGTTGCTCTTGGGTCCACTCCCTGATTTAATGCGAGAGAAAGATTACTTGCAGAAGAATTATGGATCTGGAAAGAGGTTTTATATTCTTAAAGAATAGGATTGCAGGTATTCGACTTGGGTGGTCGTTTTGGCCTTCACGTTTGACAAAAATGTCGTTATACTTCAAAACAATCTACGAATCGGGTGTGTACTCAATGGCTGAGAGGAATGATAGTTACAAGCTTATGCTAAAACGTCGAGAAGGTACGCGACTGATTTTAACAGGAAGTAAAAATCAAACTTGGATTTCAGATCGTGTCTCACCCATAAAAATCACGGACTCAGTTCAAACGATATTTTACTTGTGGGGAATTCTGCTACTTATTGCAGTTGTAGGATTTATTTCTGAAATAAACTGCAGCTTTATTGTGAAGTGTTTGACATTCTTAGTGATTTAAATGTAACAGACAATTGAATAAAAAAAATTATATCTGCATAACGCTTATTTCATATTAATTCATATAAACGCTACTTAACTCTAGCTCTTCTAGGCTTTATTTCATCCTACCACTACTCGAGTCTGATTACTCACAATGGACTACAGTAGTTTGATAATCCAGTTTTCTGATTACGAGATTTACATAATGTGAGGTGTACCTTAGCTTAGAAATTTGCAAACTTTTTAACTCCCAACGCGTAGTAAGGGCTGAGATATGAGCGAAAATGAGGTATTTTTGACGTTTTTGAGATATCTTGGAATAATTCGGGCGTGTACAAGAAATTTTGTTTCCCAATTCCAGTTGCTGATAATTTTACTGTGGCACTATTCGATCCTTCTGAGCTTTCAATCCTTTTTGTTGGCTTTCTCGTGCAAGTGTCAGTTTTAGCGTACAACTTCAGGGTCGGGCATCCTGTGGGTCCAAATTGTGGCCCATTAAAAAGGACAAATGAGCACTAATAATTGTAAAAGCACTGTCATTAATAAATAAATTGAACAAAAAATTGAAAGTTTATTTAGCTTTTGTTTACGTTAGGAAGCTTTAAAGGCAATGACATTAAAACCAGGAAATGCACTCTAACAATCTGACATCTTTGATGCCAGTACAATTCCCACAGGAAAGCGATTCAGGAGAGATTTTATTTTGAAGACGGCTTAGGATAGAATTATGGCTCGGGTTAATCTTGTTAGGGCTAATTTATTGGGCTGAGAACAATAGAAATTGTTGGAAACATTTTACTTTTTTAAACATGGTTGAGATCTTCAACTCGAAAGGTCTTCTACTCCAAATATATGTAAGCTTTTATTTTTAAATTCGGAGTTTCAACTGGAAGTACTACGGATCAGGTAATCCGTCCGTCTAATGTAAATCTCATGGATATTCTTGAAAATAGCTTATCATAGTGTATGCAACTCGTATAATAACGTAATTTTCCGTTTTATTAAGCATAGATCAATCTGTTAATAGGCTGAATTTATGTTTCTCCATCATAATACTAAAACACATATGGCCAGGTAGACAGAAATGTATTATTCGTTATTTCAGGAGTATCAAATGGCTCGCGCAAAAATGTTGTTAGTAGTTTGCCTAATTGTTGTGAACTTCATTTTCCACAACTGTGAGAATAACGCTTACTCTGCAGTTAAGCTGGACTTTATGGTAACAAGCTTTACTCCCGTTTGTCAAGTAAAAGTGATTTACTGCTCAATGGATTCTTATAATTTGCAAGAATCACTTGTTCCTTTGGAAATAATAAAAATAAATATGACTCAACCTTTTACTTTTGGGAGTACTGGGAATTCAATGCCGAAAATAGCTAATCGTACTTTATGTCAGTTCCACCTGTACTATCTCAAATATAACATAACAAACGAAATACACTATCTCGAACTATCTGATCCATTAGCACTAGGTTATTCAATTACAATATCCGAAGGAGTGTATTTCCAGAACAAACTATTCACGAACAAAATTACAAGGCCAATTTACCATCTAATTTTAACAGTTGCAGCAAATTTGCGATCTCACTTTTCAAACCAGACTTTTGATAAGCAAAGCTTGGAATCCAATTTTCGTATGAAGTTTTACAACCTAATTCGAGGGCACTTCTTCGTAAATAAGTGGCACCGTTTTGCGTTTCTTGTGTTTTCTGTTGACTCTCAATATTTGTGCAATATGATTCTACCGTATCCTGTTATTAATATTCAGAGAGACTGCAGACAGATGTCAGCAATCTTTAATGCAAACCAATATTCAAATGTTTGGGTAAATGCGTCATGGATGGAGTTAATAGATAGCGTATTCTATTTTGAAAGTGGAGCCCATTGGATATGGACAATCCAATGGAGTGACCAGCACACAGGAATTCAAGGACATACTCTGCGAGGGTGGAAACGAAAGAAAAATGCGATGGATAATTTGGCAGAATATCTGATCCATAGAACGAATGACACACACATGGAACACATCCCGTCACACGTTCCACGAGATTCTTGTGGAAGAATAAATATAGACAATATATTTGTAGCGTCTGACAAGGACACTATCACATTGTTTGAACCATTCGCTCTGCTCACTTGCTTCGAGAAACCCAAGCTGTCATTTGGTATGTACGTCTCCCCGTTTGATTTCTGGATCTGGATGGCAGTGTTAGTTTCCTATGTTTGCGTGTGTTGGTTTATACACAAGATTTCCACATCCACACTGACCTTAACCAACAATGGGGAAGTGTCTTTTTCGCCTTGGCTTTTTATGCTGGGAACATTAATCGACGAGGCTTACGGAGCCTCACCTACAGTGTGGAAAATTATGGCATTTAAGGTAGGGATTGTGCCTTGGCTGTTCATGGCCATGTTACTCTCCAACTGCTTTAGTAGTTTACTGATTGCAGGAATAAATGCCCCGCTAGCAAGAAATGCATTGAAGAACGTATCTAAAGCGATCTGTCCGCTACAAAAAATATAAATAAGAATAGTCATAATGGGGATAATGAAAGTGTTAGAAGGTCTAAGGTATACAACAACCTTTTTGAATTTTGGGAACCTAGTTCATACTGGAATTTAGGTGAAGAGGAATTTTACTCAAAAATTTTGGCATCCCAGAAAGAGGATCAGGATTTACCCAAATTAACAAATTGCTTTGCAGTTTTGCTTCATCCTGTTCCAGGGACTACGGTTGGAATGTTAGGATGGGTTTGGAACAAATTTTGACTACTTCAGAATGATATTAAACCCAGGCTAGTGTTGGTCATTTCTGCCTTCCCGATTGACCAAACTGTCGTTGTACTTTAGACTTATTTACGAGTCTGGTATTTTTGCAGTAGCTGACAGGAATGATACATACAGACGAATGCTAATGCGTCGAAAAGGTACGAGGTTAATTGTGGAAGAAAATAAAAACATTGAAAGCTTTTGGGATCGTGTGACACCCATAAAAATATCTGAGTCAGTTCAAACTGTCTTCTACTTGTGGGGACTTCTAATTTTTATTGCACTCCTAGCGTTGACTTTTGAAATGTGGTACAGCTTTCTGTGGAGCTTGGTGTTGTTACAGGTTTTTAGAATTGCGTCTTAGCAAGTCACAAATTGATCTGACTTATTGCAATAATCCATTGACACATGGGTGTAATATTCTACCAGCGCAGTCACGAACAACAAAATTACTTTGCTATATGTTTGATTTAAGCTTATTTTTTGCTACAGCTATTAGGGATTTCTGTACTAAGATAGAATTGTGCTGTTCGACTGGGCAGGACATGATTTGGAAAACATGGCTAATTGGTTACAAGTAAGAGCTGATTAACTGATTATTTAGGAGTGCACTCTTTTATGGGATTCTCATTCTCATTCTCATATGGGAATTGATTTGGATATAATTGTGATTAAGTAAATGATATAGTTATTATTAAATACATCTAAATCTAAATCTAAATAATCGAAACTTCTTCGGTGATCATTTTTATTAATCAAGATACAGTGGAGCCGAAGTCACAAGTACTATCTTCCAATTTTACCCCTACACAGATGAATCTTAACAATACCCTTATTTCTTGTATGTTAAAAGTATGTTTCCTCATTAACCTTAGGTACATGTTCTTCAAGTAATTTCATTGGTGGGTTATTAGTTAGTACCTGATTTATTTGAAGTTCACTTAATTCAGAGTTATATTTATTATGCTGCAATTCGAAAGCACTCTTCGACTTCACATCGAAAAGGAGGCTCTTCCTGTCTTCAAATTACTGGAACCAAATTGTCAAGCAAAAATTCAGTGAAAGCAGTCGGCGTTGTAGTGAATATCTTCCTAAGCGCTTGTTTCAATTTACATGTTGTTGTGTTATATACACGTAAGCACTCAATATAAAACAGCACTTAAGAAATATTATGAAGGTTTTCGGGTTGAATTGAAAATTAAATGTGTCAAATTCTTACTCAATTTGAAAACTTAACCTGACAAATTGAAGTAGTTTCTCAAGAATAGTTCTCCAACGAGTTCGATTGAGTTGAAAATTTAAAGTGGAGTAAGTTAGTGGTTTGTTGTACCTAATTGTTCTTTACTGGATGCTGACTTAATTAACCATCCAAGTAAATAAATAGCAGACTATGCATTATTTAAAAAACAAATTGATGTGCGAAGTAATAAACAGGAATACAAATCTGATCAAATCAAAATTGTATTCTAAACTTAAGAAAATTGTACTCAGCCCGGTGGTGTCTGTAATGATAAAATATTATTTCACAATAAATCTTTAGTGCAATTATATTTCGACGACTCATTATTTCTGTAATTACAAATTTAGATCGTTAATTCTAGTTGCAGGTTTAACTATTTAAATTTTTTGTGAAGGTGGCTTTCCAAGAGGGGATAAAATTCTATTATTCCGGTTGAAAGAATTGCTACACTTTTTTCAAGGTGCCTATTGAGTCCTAATAGATGTGCCCTAATCGAATTGTAAGTACTCACGGAGAATAACATTTTGCAAATATGACGATGGAAATTTAATTGAATAAAATTAATATCACACATAAGGTAAACTTCCAATGAGGATGATTTGTTTTATATTCAGTTGGAATTATTTATATTCTTTAACTGGTTTAATTTCCACCTATATTCCATGTTTGCTACTAGCGATTGGTACGATGTCTAAACTACCCTTTAGAAAGCCGTCGTATAGGAAGTTGATTTGGATTTAATATTCAGATAACATTTCATAGTTCAATATAAATTACAAAATATGTATAAGGCATTTAGCAATTTCATCACCTAGTTTGCCAACATCTTGTAAAACCAACATTGTTTGCCAACATTAGCAGCATGATTACTGATTGATGCGCCAAACGTTTAATACTGAATTAGATCTCATCTTTTGATTTGTTAATATAACCATTTCTTACTTACAAACACAATTATGGTTGTCTTGGGTACGTTTCTGTACGTGGGCTTTCTGGAAATACCACCAACTTGCACGAACCGCTAAAGCATTCTAAATATCTTGATTTCTTGATTGCTTCCTACCTTATCTCCTGTTTAGCGATGCATGATTTCGACTGGTATACATTAAAATATGTTGACAAAATAGCGGGGATCTTAGAAGTGACCGCTAACGAGATACAAATTCATAAATTGGGAAAGAAAATTAGAAGATCAGTTAGACACGCATATTTTCTTTCAAAATATACCAAAATAGAATCATAGTTTACGGAATAGAATGGATGCCTAAGAGTAATGCAAACTGTCCACATTGATTTTACAACCTTCCTGGCATGAGCTTTTCTCAAGTTCCTATTTCTCATACTCCAATAGATTTCACAGCAAAAATCCCTAAACTGTAAGACAACATGCTCACCTAATTCTTCCACCGAATTATTCCAAGCAAACAAGCAAGAGATGCAATAGAGAAACCTGTGTGATGACAAGTAACTCTCAAATTACCGAAAGCCTTGTTTGAAATTTGATGCATTATTTGCATCTGTCTGTATGCGCAGATCACCCTTCTTTCTGTTCTTCTAATATTATATTCTATCCGAACAAAGCTCATTGGATATGGACTATCAAGTGGGACAATAAAAATACAGGAGCACAAGGAAGCCGTATTTAGGTGTCAAAAGAAGCTTCGAATTCATTGGAAGTTTGACAAAGGCTATAATCCCTAAAGTTAATGGCACTGGTGTGGGAGTATGAGAGTTCATCCACCACGATGTATTCCAGGACATCTGGGTGGGATACTGTTAATCGATACTGAATTTATAAAATCGCAACAAGACACGTTCACGCATTTCGAACCGTCCAAATTTTAAATTGCTATGAAAAACCTAAGGTTTCTTTCGAGTTGTACGTTTCACCATTTGATTTAGGGATCTGGGCAACAACATCTATATAACTAATTGGCTTATGTCAGTTGGTCTGTGCGGTCAGTTGGTCTGCGCACATTTGAAAGTCCCGCTTACTTTTTGGGGTAAGTTAAGACTGAAAATTGCTTAATGCCCAAAGCCAAAGGCAATCATCAGAAATTTATGTCAGCGCCCCGTTTTCGAAACAATCCAAATTCAACACATGGGTAGAAAACAATCCCCAATGTTCGGAATCAATCCCCTCGATTTAAATACAATCCCACGAGTTGAATACAATCCCATGGGTTGAACACAATCCCGCGGGTTGGAAACAATTCCCGTGAGTTTGAAACAATCCCCTTGGTTTGGAAACAATACCCACGGGTTAAAAACCACCCCTAGCTGTTTGAAACTATAAACGGGGGTTTAAAACAATTATTAAAACTTAAAT
>JAQGAD010001938.1:0-16089 GCA_034696625.1 Isotomurus palustris | reverse complement strand
TTTGAGCGTTGGTGTGACTTGTAGTACTTTAGGAGAGAGCTTATGAATGAAAGCTATTTATGGAACTACTTTCAACTAACTTAAGAAAAGGATTAGAGTGCGCGAGATGGGCATGAGAATATTTTCCCGTACATTCTTCCTCCTCCCTTCATTCTTATACAGAGACTCCCTAGTGAACGGATATTTTTATTAGTTTTTCATCTTAAAGAATGAAAACCTTAAAATCCGTCTCAAAAACTTTTTCATTTCATTTTTCATGCAACTTGCCACTTTAGAAACTACCAAATCAAAAGTGACTCATTTTGTACTTTCCTATCTTTCTACCCTAAACTCTGCTTTTCTACTTCCTTCTCGGTCTCCATAAACACACCAACTTCCATCTCCTTGACTGTTACTGCTGTCGATGTCGATGTTGAGTAGTCCTTGTAAGAGATTTACTTTTAGGAATGAGCTCAAGCACAAGTACTCTTCTACTAGTTCATCCAACATTTGGGGATTTTAGTGCTTGTTTCTATGCAAGAACTTTTGACTGTACGTGTCCAACTACGTTGGTCGATATTGATAAGTTTACTTTACACATCGTGAAGTGAGTGATAGGGAGATTTTTGAGTTACATTTCTTGATGTTGTAATTCAGGTCTTTTAATTCACAATCGCGTAGGCCAGTAAACTCTACGACTTTTGTGATGGGATGAATTAGCTGTCAAGTGAGTTAAGACATGTGAATATGTTGATTTCTGTCCTTCCCTTGTGCCTTGAGGTGTGCTAATAAATCTACTGGTGCTTCAAGTCTTGTTCTAATGTATTCAGAATTTTCAGAATGCATTTAAATGTCTGTTTTAATGACACTTCTTACCTTGTTTTTGAATTTCAAGTGTAGCTTTGCATTGAAATGAATGACTTCGCATGTCCTTAGAGTAATAGAATGTCTAACCCCAGATATAGGGTGCATATTAATGTTATTACTGTATGTTATTTTAATGAAAATACAATCCAATAATGCGGTCTTCAATAAACTGTGGGTTCGAATGTCGGATGAAGTAATTTCACTAATTATGTTAAAATATATAGGTTGTCAGGAGTCAGGAGAGGAATCCTTTTATGCTTACTGAATTACTGCAAAAGATATTTTGTCGTTTAATGCATGTGCATTAAGTCAGGAGTCAGGAGGGAATTAATTGAAAAATGGATAGTATATACATCCTAGTTTAATCAGTTGTGTCTCTGTCTGACCATCATTAATTACATTTGTTCCGCTGTTGCCCTCATTCTATGCAAAGCTCTTCCGGGACTTCATATTGTGCATTGACTTAGTTTGCTGTTTCATGTGAAAGTGGAAGTAGCAGAGGAATGCTAATGGAATTGATCCACGCAAAACAAAAGACGAGGTCGACATATTATGTGTGCACAAGGCTGGTCTCTGTGCTAATGCATGTGATTTCAACATTTATGTCTCAATACAGGACAGATATTATCAGGCAGAGAACTACAAGAGAAGAATGGTAGATGGGAGATTATTAGCGACGAGTAACCTCCAGATCGAAGTTTGCTAATGCAACACGAACCTAACATCATAAGAGATTAAAGTTGATGATAATTAATTCGTACTTACAGTGAACTGAAACGAGAATAGCGATGATTTATGTTATACTTCGAGAAATAGCATTCATTCCGAGGGTGATTTAGTTGGTGATGTAATCCAAACTTCTATCCAAGGATGTTTATGGACATGTACTACTAATAATGTGAAATACTATAATGTAAAGTGAAACGCAAAGACAATGCGCATTTGCAAGGCTTGGTTCGTGTACATACATACTTATCAAACTGCCAAACAACTTCTCTGTTTGTTTGTTGTATTTTTATTCATAGAGATAATTTTTTCTAGCTCATATTATTGATATTAGATTACTTGAGTTTATCTAATACAAATGCACGAATGCACGAGTGACGTGTGCAATGAGTTAGTTTATTCTTGGATGGAAAATCGTAATTGACAAACGATTGCTAGATTCAAAGATAAAAACTGTATTGAAGATGAAACTGATGCATAAGACGCCAACATGTCACGTTGTGTCATGTCACATAGCCACGTAAAGATCAAAATACACGCGTAGTGGGGTGAATTATGTATGCTACATGTTTGATCCAATCGTGATCGACCAGTGTGCGTAAATGAAATTGAAGTTATGCCAATTCGAAGAATTGCAGTGTACGGTCAGCGGTGATTACTTCTGAGGTTAGATTTATGATTGGAATTTTAATATAATTTCAAGGTGATTTCAGATTCAAGAGTGCCAATACAATATATATTGATATTCGTTCTTTGATGAACACGATGCTCTTGAGGATGCATCTGTGTGTGGAAGAAAATTAAGATTCAGAGATCAAGACAGAAATATCAGATAGAAGGATATGAGATGGACGAGCAATAAATTAAACAATTAGATCCAAGCTTATCTTGTCCAATAAGCGAGATAGTAGTTTGTGCTACTTGTAGTAATCATTATGCAAAGGATGTGATTTACCACGACGAAGTAAGTAGTATAATAAAATTTAATTATCTGAAATTGTATCGTTCATGTGTAGAAGCTTCCCTCTCGACTCCCGACGTAACTGTAATTTACAACTACTGGAGTTACAAACATGATATTGAAGTGTATACACACACTGGAGATAATCGTTAAGTCCATGGCCAGTGTATTGGTGAGATGACTGTTTACATAAGTTTATGTGGTAAATAAGGAGGTACGGAAGAGTGAGCAAATAACTCGAATACAATATAACAAAAGTTTGCGCAGCATTTAAAGGACACGCTTCAGCTAATTCACATCCATTTTCTCTTTTTACTGCAAGCACAAAGCAGGGAAGATGAAGTACAGGGAAGGTTATCATGCTATGCAATGATACAGATTGATGAAGTAGAATGGAGGAGAACCATGTTTCCTTCAACATGTAATTCGTTCTGCGTATCGAGGTATTTCTGATTCAACACGTGCATCTCGTAGTGCGTAATTGGTGGTGATGGAAGATCAGGGAATCATTTTGATGCGGGGTACATTGTCCTATGTTCTTTTAATTCACTCGCGAGCTTGTGTAGTCAAATGTGTGTGGATGGAATTTATGGAAATAGAAACGGAGCGACTGACTGAATGTTGACTGTTCTGTAGATTCATGCCACGTCAAACTTAATTTATCCCCTCAATTTTCATAAGTTGTGTGAAAAGATGTTGGTTCTGTACTAGCTAGGAAGGTTTGTTGAAGGGAGTATGTTTCACTGGATTACCCGTCAAAGATGTTTTTACAAGGGAAGAGAATGAATCCTTTTAAAAGACTTCTATTTTTGGAGATTCAAAAACCCTCACAAGATAATAAGAAGCAGATTTATAGTTAGCCTTGCAAGTTCAGAATGAGCGTAACGTTTACAAGCTGATGAAACACATGCAACAGTATGCAAAGAAGGCAGCGTTCAACTTTCCAGAAGCTAAGAAACTGACAGCCACTCTATTTTCTTTCCAGCAAAGCCCTTTTGTTTCAATAAGAAACAATGAATCGGCGGTGTACGAAAAGACATTTTTATGAACCCATTTCTTCGTTTTTTTACTGTCAATGAAACAGATTTAAAGCTAATTTAGAATGACAGTTACAACTAGCAGTGTAGTGTAGGGTTGGCTAAATAGTAAAAGTTGTGTCCTTATGCAGAGGCTATGATATAATTGAATGAACATCCTTCTCTTCATTCGAAGTGGATTTAAACGCTTCTGACAAATAAGTTACGGCGTTTCTCGTAATTCCGGAATCAGGGATTTATTTAGAAGCATCGTTTTCAACTCTAGTTTCGCCTTTAGTTAATCTTAACTGAAGTTTATTTGGTAAAAAAATGTCAAGTGATGTATGTTGACCTGTAGTTACCAGCTGCTGCTTGAGATTGCTGCGTTTTAAATTCCTAGATACATATAAATTGACTCAAGTGTAAAAACCGTCGTACAGTTTATTAAGCCGCTTAAGGACTTAAGTGATCATAAGAATTGACTTAAATGACCAGATCATCGAGACCAATTGCTTACAGTACATCTTCTACTATGTTTGAATTGAGATTTATGGCTTTTTGTAGGAAAAAATAATGAGTACATTGGGCAGACTCACACTGTACTACATGCTTGACGCTGACTTCTTATTTTCAAGTTCTGCATTTGTTGACTTTACTTGCAGATACGTGATTTACGAATCCGCTGGTCATTAAACAAATCGATTACTTGTTTGTTTTGCAGGAGCAAGTAGGGAGATACTGGATGCAGAACTTTTGGAATTGGAGAAAGTTCCACTGTACACAGTTTCCACGTCTGAAATTCCATCTGCAATCGCTTCAAACTCGATCATAACTACGACAGCTTCGTCACCGAGTGCTGCTGCCAAAGCCAGGAGTTTGACAAATCTGTCCACGCGACTTCCGCTTTCCGTCGCACCTTCCAGTTACAACGACGATGATGTGGATCATGCAGACTTAAACGACATTGACGAACGAGCCAAATCATACGAGTTCTTATTGGATGACAATCAAAAAAGCTCATCTGTTGTAAGTATTTTAACACCTTTACTTCTTGACACATTGATAATTGACTTTCGGCTAGAAACTTGCCAGTTATAAAGACTAAAGTCTTAACCAGTGATGTTGTGTTCAAGCCAATCGCACTGTTACGAATACAATGTGTAAAAATACAATTTGTTGACTCTGTATCTTGTGAATTGAAACTACTTTTACAAATTACATTAACATCGTTCATGGAAAATCTCCAGCTTTTCTTGCAGAAGAGGGTGGGAAGTGACAGCTGAAAGGATTTCATGAATGAAGGTTTCTGTAATAGCAATTTAAAGGAAGAATTATTCAAGGCATTCGAGTTGCCTGCGGAAAGTGCGGAAGCCCAGGAACATAGACGATGTTGATGTTTATTTGAAATGTTTCTTCCATTCTGAGGCTAAAAACGGCTGTCAGTTTTGATTTACAGGCATCGTTTGTCTTCTCCGGTCTTTTTAGGTCTATTTAGACATCGCATCAATGCAGTGGCTTAGTTAATGCTCTGTCATCTCTACGCAAAAGAGACCACCTCTGCCCTCCACCACATTTATTATCATGTTCTCACCCTAGAAGTTCTTACTGTTTTCTTGCAGAGTTCTGCACTTTATAGCGCATAGAACCTTCTGTATAAGTTTACGTTTGACTTTCCCGTACAATTTTTCCTTCTCCCTGCAACTAAAACACGAGGCTTCATCTCGTTGCTCGTGAACTAAACCAGTTTAAATATGTTTTCTATCATATCGATGTCCGCAAACATTCCAGTGATATTATTAACATAATAACTCAGTTATGGCTGACGATTTAGGAATATAAAGTTTCATGTGAGTCATACGATAAAAATAAACTAGTCTGCATTCCTCTATTCTCATCTCACCTACTTTAACACTTAACACAACGACGCCAACAAAGTCATAATAATACAATGTTGATGACAGCAACCTTAATCTTTTAGCATGCAAATCGGTCCTTGACTGTATACACACATTTTTGCGCAACGAGCAGGCACACATAGTGCAGAGAGAGTGCTTGATTGTGTAGCAGTGTCCTAATTGGAATAAGACTAGGTTTAGTGGGGAGTTCTGCTGGGCCGTTAAGGTCAGCATGGAGAGATTTGTATGTAGTGAACATTAAACATACGGACAGCAATAAACGTGTCTCTGGTTTTATTATTTCAGCCTCCTGAGAATAAACTTCGGTTGGAAACCAGACAACTTTCAGAACATGAGCTACGAATTCAGAGGTCATTGCAAAGACTGAATGTGCCTGAATGGTTTAAAAAGCATGAAACACCGTCTGGAAATGAGGAGTCCACCGCGACGGAAAACAAGCCTGGGAATTTGAAGATTTTAAGTAGGCGGACGGAGTATGGAAGTGCCGGAGGTCTGGCTGGGGGATGGACTGGTCTCTCTGCCTTCAAAGCCCCATCGATGTCCAGTCTCCAGAGTAGCAATGGGGGCCGCTATTCTGGTAAGTTTACTTATGGTTTAAATTTACGAAACTACTCCAAGTTTATTATTTGTGAGCTCAATGTCTTAACGCAATAGCTTAAGTGTAAATGAGCCATCCAACTAACAAGCGAGAAATTCGTTATGACCTCATTTCTAATTGCTTTTATTGTCTTTGAATTGTCATTGGTTTATATTATCATTTCCATATTTCAAAGTAGGGATAAGGCGATATTAAGAATATTAAAGCTCACTGTGCGATTGAAATTTAGTTTTATTTTATCCTCACACATGACTATAACAGTTCTCTTGTCTCGAAATGCTTGTTTACGAGTTAGTAGTTTGTATCTGTGTTGGTATGTGTGACCTGTAGTGTGACATCCGGCTTATCTGTTTGTATTGTTTGTCATCTGCCCTAAACCACGAGTTATGACAGTGAGAATAATTTATGTCACTGGCCATCCACAGACATGAATATTGAAAACAGCAGTGTTGGCCAACATCCTTCTCCCAAATACATTTTCCTTATTAGTTTCAATCAACCAAAAGTCCTTCGGACTGAATTGGCTGTGCCTCTTTTAACGACTCATTGTAAAATGCCATACTCAGCTCGCATATGGACAACGTGAGGTAATTATTATAATGAAGAAACAGGTAAAATAGCAATAGTTATTGTTTGTGAGTGTAGGATTGTAGTAGAGTTTAAGGTAGGTTGGAGGTTTTGGAAGCTGAGAATTAGGAAGTACAGTTCTATGAGGTGATGATCTCATTTTAAGAGATTTGCTTAATATGAGAAGGTCAGGGGTGTGTGGGGAATTAATTTAACAGGGTGTGTGCATTACTGTTCATAATATGATCACTCTTACTAAACTTTAAGTTTAAGGTGATTAAATAAAGGACGGCTAATAATTAATGTTCCATTCGTGTAAACAGGGTCACTAAATCGCTCCAACTTTGTCCGTGGAAGACCAGCAACGATGAGTGCAACGAGGCTGTCAAAAGAATCTCTTGCGGGTGGCGGATCTGCCAGTCACAGTCCATCGGCATTCGACCGTTGTTCCTTCACGTAAGCTGGATAAGTAGTAAATGAAGTCAACCTTCTGTCTTTTGTAGATGATTCAGTAAGAAACAACTTTTGTGACTTGACAGGTACGGAATGCCGTTCTCAATGACTAGGTTCAGTCAAAGTCGAATGAGCACCAACTCTGGAAGTGTCACTCCGAATTCCACAACTCCGGATACTTCGCTGACACCGGCAACCACAACAGCTTCATATGTCAAAAAGCCTTACTTGGGCTGGCGATCACAAGAGCGACTGAACGCTCTTTCAGCAGGCACTAATGGTTCTACGAATACATCAGGACCTCCAAAACTTTCTGTTTATCTTCCACCAGAAGAAAGACTTGCAGCAGACTTATTGAAATCAAAAGTAATAATCAGACCACCTTTGAGTGATCGTCCTCCACTTCCAAAACCTCCTCCGAGATCGGAGAGAACTGCCTTAAGTAAGTCTCCGAGTGTTGAAAACCAACAGAGTTCTACCTCAACTTCTACCCCGACTACAACTACTAACACTTCTTCCATAGCCGTTGTTACCAAAATCTCACATAATAATTCCATCCCTGCACCAACCTTTGAAGATGAACCAGCTAATGTACACGAGTCCATCCGAGAGGTCACTCAAGCTATTAATCAATTTGTTTCTAAGGGGCAAGACCGTCCTCCGAAGCCTCAGCCCAGAAAAAAATCTCCCGGAAGACAAGCTATTTGGATTGAGAGTTCTTTTGTTGGTCAGAAACCTGTCACAAAATGAACGTGTTTGCAGATGGCAGATACGCTACTCGTATGACTGTTGACCATGTGAGATGGCATTCAAATATGATTATTTAATAGAGATTGTTCACGAGCCGACCATGCCAAATCTTCAACCTTATATTTTTATAACTTTTTAGTCTGTAGAGGATTGAAATGTTTATGAGATATACACTTCTACTTATTCGTAGATTTAGAAACTAGTAAATTATTAATTACGCGTAGGTCGTTACTTAAGAGGTTCACTTTATGCTTCAGCTATTGCAAAATGTATTTTGCTATGTATAAATAATATTCACACAGATTTACATTCACGTGTAAAAGCAAGCCCTATGCGCAGCTACTGACAAATAAGGTGCAAATGTCTTTTTAACAAGTATTATTTGTGTATCGCTAGTGAATATTTGTTTTATGCATTATTGTCTGTAATAATTCATATTTAAATTCAATCGGTAGAGTCGTTCATGCATTTATACATTGTAAAATTTCATACACTATAACCGGTGCACTTGTCGTTTTAGAAAGCACAATGTTTGCTGTTTCAGCCTAGACTGTAGCTTTCGTCGTAGTGTTAGTACAGCATACAGCTTGTTCCGTTCACAAGCTCTTGTTACAAGTTGTTAAATTTTAATAAAGAGTACTTATTATATGACACAGAAATCAGTCGTCTTAAATCGCTGTTTGCTAACTTTATTGTTGTTTTTAAAAAATTAGAAGCACAAAGTCGCTAAGTACAAAGGTAAATCTGCAATGGTTCAGTCCAAATGTCCAAACACAACATCCAGAAGTTTTGTAGGGTTGGCTTTTATTAAAAACGGCCTCGTAAATATGACGGCAATGATTATACAATGCACACTATGCAAGGCCCCTTCCCTGGACAGGTGGCTTGTCCCGTTCCCTTTCTACTGGAGAACATCGATTGCATACAGTCATACAGCACATCTTTGATTTCTTGCTCTGAACTCTGAACAACTACGAACACTATCCATAGCGATTTTACACCAATCGACAACAAAGACAACAACAAGGCATGAACTGAAGGCTGCGTGCTAGATATTGTACAACGGATAAGATGATGATACATTAGGTTTACAAAATTCTCAGCCAAAATTCCTATAAAAGTCCGTAGTTTAAAAAATAGATTCATAATATCAACCAAAATAGAGACTGCAATGTCAGTCACTCCCCCAGCTACAGATTGCAATAGATTTGGGGAACTTACAATCCCTTTCAGAGACTACTTAAGGGAGGATCTACAACCCGAGCCACTTAATTACACAATTAGCATGGATTCCTTGTTTAAGTCTATTCAAGCCCGGATTAACCCTTCAAAAGGCATTCAGATGCGCCGTTTATTTGAAAGTATGAAATAATTATAGTTCTGCCATAACTATCCTGCAGAACTTCAATAAATAAAACTTTACCCTGCATTGTTGTTTCTTATTAGTGAAAGCAATCGCAAGATCAGAAACGAGCTTAGAATTTTATTCGCAGCCTCGACAGCTTTATGACAGACGACGGTTCTGGGGGAAAGACATCGTTCCGTACTGGAGGATTCTAAAGAAGAAAAGAAGTCCAAATGAGAAAATATTAATAAAGATGAACCCTCGTAACTTCAATGTAGACCCTTTCAAAACCGGCAAGAAATGCAAAGCAATTCGGATGTAGGTTACTCTAATTTTCCATCATTCCAATTCAGATTTAATATTGCGAGCTCACGTGTTTTACCTTTCCATATTATATTCTTGTCGCAGACCTAAGATCAAAGGAGATAATATATTTCAATTGGTATGTGGCGAGGAATGGAAATACAGTCCTCCAAAACCACCGGCAAGGTAAGTCATGTCATGAACACAATTTCGTAGACTTCTAATAATTTGTATTTCATTCTCGCTTTTCAACTACAACGCACACAGCCTCATAGCTTTGGATGATGATGAGTTGTGGGAATTGGAGGAGAAGCCTTCGCACGACGAGTCTCTAGTAAAAAGCTTTTAGTATTTGGTTTTTATATAGTGAACATTCGAGTCATTAGAAATTGACTGAAATAACTTTTAAAGATTGGTCTTAGGTTCTGGGAAATTACGCATCTCCTCTGGTTCATAGTTTCATGAATGGAGAAGGAAATGAGATTCCTGCTGCATCCACCCCATCTCCTAGTAATTCTAAATGTATCCTGCACGGGAATCTACCCGAATTCACTAACGCATCTAAAGCATTAAATGAAGTCTCGCAACTGTTGAACTTATACTTCGCCGGCGAACAAATGAACAACCGAACTGACGGTGACGGCCGACTTGTGGCAACTTTAATTACCGATGAGATACCAAACGAATTGGATGACTCGCTCCTCAGGGAAGATCAGATTACTCCTAATCCTAATCAAGCCAATTCATGTGGGGATACTAGTCACCTTTTTGAAGATGAATCTTTACTTGGATTCAACAGTCTTCAGCGTAAGCTTGGGTCAGATGAAGAGAGTAATGATAAAACAATGGGCACATGTAATCCAGCTTCAGCACAAGATGAGAATGTAGGTGATCACGAAAATACCGAAAAGAGGTTGAGAAAGAGAGAGTCCTCAAGACCCGGATTCGCAATTGATCTCTTAGAAGTGAATTACCGAAGGCCGAATGTAGTTCGAAGACGAGTGAAAGCATCGACTTCTATTGCTAATTGGATTGAGGATAACATTCTGTCTGAGTTTCAGCGATCTAAGTCATTAACGTCTTTGCAAGCAAAAAGAAAGGAAATTAAGGAAGATAAAAATTGCTACAAGTCTCCTCCAAAACCCTATAGTAATATGAGGGACTTCCTACTGTTCAAAAGGAGTTCCAAACAAAGACCCATGGGACGATTAATGTACCGAGGAATTAGCGAGGACCTAAAACCCGTTAACTCCATTGATGATTTCATTAAACAGCAAAAAAGGGACCCAAAAGTTTTTCACGTTTACGAAGCTCTTTGCAAAAAGACATTTGCCAAGGCAGAGAGACAAACTGAATCTGAAACTATTGAATGCGAAAGTAACACGGAGAATAGTTCCCCAGAAAGTGAGGAGAAACCTGCGACACTTTTATGGACATCCAGAGAAGAATATCTCGACAATTGGTGGAGACAGAACGGGAAATACGTGATTATCTCAGAGGGCACAGAAGATCAAGGATACTTCGGGTCAGCAGATGACGATTCTCAGAAGATACAAAGTATGCGGACCTCTTGATTGCTTTAGTTCTTGGTGTTATTTACTTTCTGCTATGATAACGTTCATAAGATTAACATTGTAATTGATTTTCTAATGTGGGTCTAATGTTATTTCGTAGGCGTGCTTGAGCCTGAACAAAGTGTAGAAAGTGTAGACGCCAGCGGTTTGATGGATGGAAACGATGCAGGGTAGAGTTACCAAAATACTTTTAGTCCGCTTATTCATATCAGTTAAATGTTGTTGAATGTTTGGCTCCAGCAGCTTGGATCATTTGTCACACACAGCCAATTATGATGCAGACGAGAGTCCTGGTCGTGTTTCTGCTAATGAATTTGAACATGAAAGCTGCACTGAATTCGACACAACTTGCAATAAATGCTCGAGGTGCCTAGGGTCAAGTAGAGGAACAGACGTCTACGATTCTACGTTTCCGTACTCATCTCCCCTCACAAGAAGTCCTGCTAATGATGATCCCATGGTTGAATGGTATTTGATGCTTCTCAAGAATCTCGACTCAACTTTAACATGCTTGCTGACTTAACCCAAAATTATAATCACACTAATCACCCTCATTTCTCTTAGGATTCGTCCTGTATCCTCAATTAACCAATCTTCGGTTGAACAGGGATATTATTGGTGCGGGTGTCGATCGCTAGCATCATGCAATGAGTCAATGGAGTATGTGTGGAATATTAAGTCGATTAATTGTTCTGGTTTATCTCAAACCACCAATGAGTCGTTGATTCAATCCAAGTCGTCTAAAGAAGAATGCCAGTCTCAATGTAATGAAAAGGGAAGGAAAAAATTACTTCGATATTTAGGGAAGGTCTATGCTTTCTGCTCTTCCAAACTTAAGTTTATCTCATAAACACTGCTTCAGAGCATTGAGCACACGACATGTATTAATATTGATGGATATATTGGACTTCAGGACAAAAACCGGAACGCTCGTCTTTAAGTTATTCGTATCAGTTTCACACCTTCAAGGACCTTCAAAGAATAAGTTCTAGTTAAACGTTGATGAGCAATAATTGTTGTTAGCAGACTGAGCTTCGATTGTTCTAAAGTAGATAGAACAATATAGAGCCTAAAGACTAATCCCTAAATTGTTCAGTTTTGTATAATCAACCAAAAGGCATTCCGTTACAATTGCAATAAATTCTTTCATGAGGGTACATACATGGAAATGGTTTTTGCGCAAAGAAAATCCTGTCTCGTTCAATTAGAATTCTTACTTTCACAGGTGAAACTTGATAAAACTCCCTTAAGAACTTTTTCACGGGTGTAACTTTATAAAACTTCCACAAGAATTTATTTCCTTCTAACCAATTATTGTCTCAAATTTTTAGATCTGTCATCTTTTCACCTATGGCATATGCTGTTAAGTCGGGTGGGTGGGGCTAATGCTTACATTTTAATACACAGCGATTGCAAAAACTTATTGGTAACCACCCATCAAAAAGTTAATTAATCCTTCCTATGCGTTTGTACAAAAAATTTAGCCTTCTTTGAGAAGTGAATTTTGTAACTTTTATTTGTTGACAGTGACAGCTTTTTATAACTTATATTTTCCATCAATAGTGCTTTTAAAACACTTTTTTGTTACTACCTTTTAGAAATCTGTGTGTAATACCAAATAAAAGAGGCTAACATATTCATAGACGCATTGTGCCTTCTAGTAAATCATATAAATACGTAAATAGGTTCGTACTGTTAGCATCTCAACGATGTAAGTATTGTTATGTCGGTGAGACGTCGAGAGAAAGATATGCATGCAATGCAAATGCAATGAGAGAGAGGCATGCAAGCGAAACAAAGCAAAGCAAGCAGCATTTCATGAGGGAATGAAATAGGCGTGAGATGTTGGAGGCTTGTTGTTAAGTTGATGCCTCGATCTCCGAAACTCCAACGAGTCCAACTACTCCACAATTCCATTGCAATAGCAACTTGCACGGCAGACAAGCAACAACCCGGACAGTTGCTCCATATTTCTACTTCTTCAGTATCATTTATTTTATAAATTAGACGATTTCAGGCATTTAGGTTACGACAGCTCTAAAGACACCAACATCTGTATGTGCAATTAGACAGCATTGACCAGCTTTGGTTTAGGATGGTCAACGCTGCAATTTCTGGTAAGCTCTCTTTTGGTTTGAAAACTGAAATTGAAATGGGTTGTTTGTGTCTCGACCTGCTTGGTTTGAGGCTTCAGGGAATGAATTAAATTCTACTTATTTCCCAGGTAGAATGTGCATTGAATGGAGGGCAGATCAATATTAACATTTACCACGTGTATTATAATACCACCAGATAGCTATTAAATTGACAAGACTTTTGTTTATTGTTATTCGATTGTAGGCTATTAAGAAATTGAATACGAGCTCCTTCTCCTAGTAAAGTATTCCTGGGTGACGTGACAAATATTGGAACAAGCTTGACAAGATGTTGCAGTCTTTGATTAACAAATTTGGATTTTCTGGAGACTCTACTGGAATCCCTAATGGGGATTTCGAAGAAGAGTTCGAGTCTTCTGATTCGGAGGGGGAAGAATCGTCCTCAGAGGTTGATGAGGTGAAGTATTTAGTATTTTTCAATGTTCTAAATTGTTATGATACTATTAGGTAAATGAATCTAATATGGTTGTATTATATCTGTTCCCGGACAATTAAAAGGTGCCTGTTCGCACGAGATTAATTAACCAGGAATTCGACACCGAAGCTCATCAGCGGAAGCAAGATGAAGTTGTGAAGAAATCTCCTGTTAAGAAAGAGAAGCTTGTCGAGGCAAAGGAGTTTATGAAAGGCACAGGAATCATCACACGACTGGATGAGTCTATGCCGAAGGGTGTTATCGATAGGCAATATTTCTTCGACATTGCCCAGTTTTGTCCGACAAATCATGCGTTCACACCTATGTGTAAAGTGGATTTCGAAGCAGTGAAGAGTCCTACGAATCCCACGTGGACTGTGTACAGTATGGAGCTACACATAACTCAGAAACAGTTGGATTTGAAAGAAACCTTGAGGTACAAGACGCTCGTGGTTCAAGTGACAGAAGTCATGCCTGACAGCATCCAAGTTCGTTGGGAAGATACCTATCAAGTAATCCCTACCACTGACAAAAATATTTTACCTCTTCATCGTATACTGAAGGGTTAGTTTATCGTTATTAATAACATTTATTTTGTTATTGCACATCATGTCATTTTCGAATGATTGTTACTTATGGTTCTGATGCAATTTAGGGGACTGGCTTAAAGTTGAAACGCAGCGAGTGTACGAAGAGGAGATGGACAACTCTGAGGCGGCACAAAACTTGGGATATGGAGAAACTCTTGGCTTAATTACCTCTGTTAAACCGAATGAAATGAAAGTGGTTGTCGGAACTGTGACTAATTTAGGAGACGTTCAATGTATTGATGGCGAGATTTACTACACCTTAAATGTGGTGAAAGGAAACCGTGTCATACCCCCTCACAGTCGCGTCCAGTGCCGGGCTGTTTCTTCTACTCAGAAGATAGGAAAGACAACATTTCAGTGGAGAGCCATCGAGATAAATCCATCAAGTTTCACTGAATATACCTCAGATCCTCACAAGTAATAATGCTTAAGATTAAAGTTTGTAAGATCACTAAGGTCAAGGTTTTTAAACGCCTTTTTGTGTGAAACAGTTTGGACGAAAACGGCTTCTATCCAGAACCAAATGATAATTGGAGTGTCAGATTTCGCGACTTGTACAAGGACCGATATGGAATCAAAATAGAACCACGATGGTTGAAGTTCCAGCCGACCAAGATAGGTGACACAGTTGCAATCACAGTAACTATTCGGAACACATCTGGAACAACGTTGGTGTTCAAAGGTTTGAACATGGGAAGAGACAACTGTGTATGCGTCCTGGACATAGATATTCCTAAAAGAGAAAAGGATGCACTCAGAACTATCGATCCTGACGAATCCTTCACTTTTCAAATTAAATGTACTCCATTGCAAATTGGGTACACAAAAGAATTGTGTATTTTTGACTTCGTCAATTTTAAGATCCCAAGAGAAATTCAAATAAGAGGATTTGCCGAAAACGATGAGCTTGTCCAGCAATTAAGAGTCCAAAATCAGAATGCCTACACAGGTCATGGTTATCAGAAAAATCGTGGGGAGCAAGATCTCTTGAAGATTCGAGCCGATTCTAATCGTACCAGAATCAGGGGCCCAGCGCCTGTAAGGTCTCCATTTTTTGCACCTAAGAGGATGCCTCAGTATTCTGTTCCGGATGAAATTTGGGAAGCTTACCGAAAAAAGGATGAAGGAATTTTGAAACCAAAGTTTTCAGGAGCTTTGACACTACTTGGAAAGGATAACTATCAGGTAACATAACAGGGAAAAATTGTTTAAGCATTTACACTAAGACAGTTCAGAACCTTCAGGCAATGTTTTTGTGCAGACAAAATTGCACGTCGCTTTGTGGTATGAAGAAGTTGACAACGACATACGTCGTCGCCAGTATGACATGACGAGAGTCCAGCTTAAGCGACGTGGCCAGAACTACGTGTTTTTAGTCCCAGGATTTCAAGATATTAACCCACCGGTTTTAAAAGGGGACAGCATAGATGTTTTTGATCCTGATGAACCAACTCAAGATGATACAAGACGTACTGCTAATGCTAAACCTATATAAAATTGTTTGTAGTTTGGAACGAGTTGTTCATGAAGTAAATGATTTTTGTTTATCTACAGGAATCAAGTATCAAGGATTCATAACCGATTTTAAAATGTTGAAAGATGATATTGCTGAAGTTTACGTGAACTTTAATGAACAATTTTCTGTCAATTACACGGGAGTCCCTTTAACTGTTCAATTTTGTTTGGGACGAATGACTTACAAAAGACAGCACTGCGCTGTGGATTGTGCGAAAGAAATTTTAGGCGATGGGTTTCTATTTCCACAAGAAAATTACGAAGTGAAGCCTAATCGAATTCCTTTTTTTGAGGCAGAAGATGATGATGACGAAGATGTCAAAGATGCTGCAGAATCGAATACTCAGGTTTGTACTGC
>JAQGAD010001937.1:0-16094 GCA_034696625.1 Isotomurus palustris | reverse complement strand
CATTCGACGCTAGGCACCTAATCTCAAAACAGGAGAAACGCAGTCGGCTGGTAGTCGGTTGGACAGTCTCAAACAAGTCGGTTTGACTTAAACTGTAATATCTTCCCTTACTATTGAATTCACAACGTATACTCGTTGCTAAAAGTCTAACAGCTCTCACTACTTGCTAATGCATCCCTTAAACACTTAGCAACGACTACTTAATTAAAACTAAAATTAAAATTGTATTACTAAAGCCCAGCTCATATGGACTGTGTGCGTTCCAATCTTATTCCTGGGCTTCGAGAATCTGCTTGGTGTAGGTTTTTAGTCTGTTCATAGCCGCTATCAACGTACCGCACAACTCCCATCGATGTTATTAGAGTCAGGAGAAAGTACTTTTTCGAACCAGGATAGACATCCGACTTACATCCAGATAACTTCATTTACACCATGCAGTGGAACATGAAACCCCTAGCTATGCACAGTCCTGAGTGTACTTTCACTACAATACACGCTACTTAGTAAAAAGTTTGAATGAATGAATGATGATGTAAAAGCTCTGCTTTATTAATCTAGCACAATAAAGAAGCATACAGATACAGACTAAAATTTTTAAAATCTACACCAAGCCGATTATCCAACCCCTGATATTATACGAGTTTATATGTAGAGTTCTACAGAATTTGGTAACAATAACAAACCTATGTGTACATGGATCCAGAATCTTTAGACAACTTCTCATAAACTGCCAACTTATCAACTTCGGTGACCCCCACTGGTCACGCGTTCAATCTATTAACACCAAAATTTGGGAGAGAGCTCTGCATGACTTTCCTAAATATTTGCCAATTTTGGTGTCGATCCGTTAGGTGGTTCTTGAGATGAATCGCGAACGCACATACCGGGTGGACAATGACAGACCTCCGGACATCATACATGGCTCTTTAAGCTCAAAATTATTTGGGCTAAAAACTTAGAGGCTGCTTCGGGGGTTTCACATATTTATAAAAACTCAAATACTCGTGGTTACCCATGTAATTGGGGTAAGAATTAGAACGAATCGTTCGTCTGTCCTGATTCAGTCCGGCTAGATGTGTCCATAATCTGCCACAATATATATGTCATATTCGTATTGCTGTCGATGACATTTTATTTTCATCTTTGTGTGTACAACTACCAGAATGTAGTGTCTCACCTGAGTCATGTTGTAGATTTTCATTAAGTTAATTTTTACTTGAAACAGGTACATCCCTATTGGTACATGCCTTGGCTTGTGGTTACTGGATTTCTCGTGTCTGTCATGTGGCTCATTGCTTTCTCAATGATCATCGTTCTCTTCATTTTGCTCACATTCAGACCAATTACGGTGACTTGGGACATCGGTCCTATTGCATGCGTCATTACCTATAGTGTAATGTGGACCTATGCCTGGTTCGTCGTCATTGCTCACTACAAGGTAATTCCGTTTGTATTATCCCATAGAAAAAGAAGTTTAACCGAATCTGTTTTATTTTCAGCGACGTTGGATTGTTCACTACTGGCGTGTCCAACAGAAACTGTTGGGGACTGAGACACTGGGGCCTGTCGGACTAAGCGTTCCTACATAAACTCCTCGTTTCTTCTTGCAATAGAATTGTTGAGATTGCAGTACCATTCAGTGCTTACTGTACAGCATTAGCTTATTACTTCATACCCGTTGACATTCACAGAGATTCAAATTGCCACCGTTGATGAACTTGGAGCTCTCAAGTTGAAACTCGATTGTCCTCATTCGTTTGTAACCTAGTTCACATATAAATAACGAGCTTGATCTTTCATTCATTTTTCATAATAATTTGTAAAAGCTAATTGCAGATGCTCACGAAAGAATTGATTACTCGCTTCAGAAAAGTATTATTCACTATACAGTCGCCCCTCATGCAGTACTACAATTATTATAGCGTTAATAAATAAAACTATTAATGAACTTGTTTTGAGTCTCTGTCAAAGTTGTTACCCTGAAACTAGATTTTATCAAGAAGATCAGCAGATGTGTCATAAATTTCAATTTCAATTTATTTTATCAGCTCAATAAAAATCCCAATTTAAGCATGAAAATAGTTACAGAATTACCACGAATGTTGTTGGTGATTTATGGTTCCAGAATGCTAAGAATTAAAACACGTTTCCATACTCATGACATTTTCGAATATTATTTTGCATTAGGATGTTATTTTTTATACATCTTGTTTCACTGTATAGATATGATTAAACTTAATTTATTCTCGCAAACTTTTGCCAACTAACTTTTGTCTCCACCCATGTCACTACATCTGGCTCAAAGATTTAGTTTGTGTCTATGCATCTGGCCAACATTCCAACATATCGTGGAAACTGCGTCTCAGGGAAGAATCCGAGCAATCGATTCCCACACTTAATCTTTCATTTTTTAGCTAAAATATTTATGTACAAGACTTTTCTGGTAGCCTGTGCAGGCATTTGGTACAGTATTCAATCCTTCTCATGTAAAATTAAAGCTTGAATTAGATTTAAGCAATTATTAGTATTATTATCTGGATAAATCACGTTATGAAAGGAGTGAATCAATTATATTTCTATCACTCACAAAAAACCAAACTTTTGCTCTTGCTCTTCGTCCTGTGCAAAAATCAAATATTATAGTACTCAACTCATCGTCAGCCAGTAACGTCTACACGTAGCATCTAGAAATACTACATAAAGAAATTCGAGGACTAATTGAACATTCTTTTAGTGATTTATTTCAGTAGGCTGTCGCCTTAACTTACACACATGTGTAACATTGTGTTTCAGAAATATTGCAGAACTTCGTCTGCTCCAAAAAAAACAAGCAAATGTGAAACCCCAAATGAGATTCACATTTACGAGGGCTAGGGGCCAAATTACGAGACAAATCTTGAACACGAACTTAATAGCCTTTCTTATGTTCATTACTGCTATATTTCATCTCAGCTTAGAAAACTTGCGAGTACAGGGTTCTAGATCTAGGTAAACTTTATAGTAGACGGGCTTGTATCGGATGTGTCCTGAGTTTTTATTTTCTTTACATGTATTTGGGTATACGTTAAAGAAACGAATTTTGTATTTTAGGTGATAGGGCTGTTTAGTTCAATCTCTCGTTTATGTAAGTAGATTGAGTGTCTAAAACATGTATTTTGTAGAACAAGCCGCATTAGGAGAAAGTCCCGACTTGAATCTTCGTTGCGCACCTTGTAAAAAGGGAGGGTTAAGAATTCTTAGTTTTAGGCTGTAAATGGATAGGTTGAGGGTGCTATTTGTGAAACAATTTATACTTTTACAGCCGTAGATTTACGAGCAAAGCTCCATCGTAAAAAGACTACATGTACAAAACAAAAGTAGAGGAAAAAGACAAGTTATGAAATATTATTACAATTTAGTTCTTTTTACTACCACTCTTCTCAGTCCGATCAAAGAGTTTCATTTTCTCATTAAACCACAGATACAACTTTTGCTCGATTCTTGAAGTGCAGAATTGCCTATTCAAGTTTACAATATAGTCCTTCCTCGGCAAAGAAAAGTTTGGGAATGGCAATAACGGTGAGCTGGAGAGAATTTCTTCTCAGGTTGATCCAGAAGTTCTCTTTCACTTCCATCTCAACCCTCCAAGTAGAAAGTTAAAATTCTTTCTAAGCTATATCGATAATACGAAACAGTAGACTTCACTGTCCAGGGTTACATTTCGAAGGAAGTAACTGCGGAAGCTGAGCCATCCTTTTTGTGTTTGATAGTCTCCGCGTAGTCCAGAGTGGCCCATTTCGCAAAATAAGAAGAAAAGCTAAAAGGTAAGAAAAACGAAATTGTGGGGGAGGTAAAGATATTGGCAGTCTCACTTCGGAAGTCCTTTTGTCAACTTCACTCTGCAATTCACTGTACATATCCCAACGTCCAAGTTCTAAAACTGTACGAGAGTAAACAGGTAATTTGAAACTTTTGTGTAATTTGCTGCATGTGGATTTTTTATAGTTACTGAAATAGCTACAGCACTGTCAATAGTTGCAGTCTAAGAATTCTAAATATCTTGCCTCGTTGCAACTTTATTTAAAAGAAAGTACACGTTTAATTAAACCCGAAGTTCCTACGATTAATACGCGATAGGTCTCATGCAAAAGATTTCTCTGATTTTGAAGCCCACTCGAAAGATATCAATACTGCTACAGTGTCTGGTGATCTTATCAAAAAGCTCAGTAAAGCTCCTTATAGACGCGCAACGAACAATTCCTTTAATACTACAGTAATTGAGCTGATTATCAGATTTGTAGAATTTACAATATGCTCAAGTTAAAGAATGGAAGTGTAAGTCATAAGTCTTCAGAGCAATTACGTAAATTTAACCTCATATCTCTGCATTTACATTCAGGCTTGTTTGTATTCGTAGATTTTATCTTCTGTTTTAAGCTTATCTAATGGAATTTATGAAGTTCTGAGGAAAAACTTCAAGCTTAGTTTTGCATAAAAATTATTTGATAAACAAAAGAGTGACCGGCTATCTACATTATGACAATGTTATCTCGTTTCACATAGTAAACATAATGAAATAATATTATGGCTCATTACTGCAATACAATCACCTCGTAAAATTAAAGAGCCGTAAACGCAGGCTCCTTCATCAATTTCATGACTTTTGTTTTCCACTCATTCACTACCACGCATCCTATTCATTAAGTCTCGTACCGGTTGCGTCACACTTATCGTTCTTCCATATTTTTGGTCATTTTTCGATACACTTGATATTTTTGTTAATATTTCTGCTTTGTATGAGATAAAATTCCATAATATAACATCAGCTTAACATAACAACTTTTGTCTACCGTATATTGTCTAAGAGTGCATAGAATATATAATATTATTTATATTAGGTGACAAAAAAGGATTGCCTATATTAATTTACAAAACATTCTTTAGGTAGTTAATACACATTGACACAATGAAGACTTTTCATAGTACTCATATCATAGTTAATTATTTTGACAGATAAAACTAATTGTACAACAACTCTTTTCTATACTAGGTCACATTCGGGAAATATAAACACTCTGTAACTAATATTGTATAACAGTTTGCTACTTGCTACAATTTTCAGTTCATAAATTTCTAACATTATTATTATTTAACACACGTTGGTTTAAAATTCTGTTTACATCGAAAAATAAATTGGATTGCGACATTGCATTAGTAGTGTGTTCGTAGAGTTTAGTACCAAATCCATGGAATTCTAAACAATCAGTTGGATGTATTTAGCAATCCAAATACCAATACAAATGAAGAAATGAGTTATCCTTGCAAATCATTATACCTTACATTTGTAAGCGTAAATTACAATTGAAGACAATAAACCGACGTAAGACGTGAAGTAATTAATTTCAATAATTCTGTCCAGTGTCCACACAATCTTTTTTTTTGAAATTGAAATCCACGAAAACACGCCATAACTCTTTGAGTGTCGCCTTTCCTCTTGATGGAACAACAAAATAAACACATAAATGCAATACTAAAGATGTCTTGAGTGTGCATAAAGTTCCAAAAGTATTTTGTAGTTTGATGCAAGTCGCAATTCGAAATTGCACTATTTCGCAACTGTGTGAAAATTCTTGGGAATTTCATTGAATAACGGAGAGTGTGAAGGGAGAGGGAGAGTGGCGATACAGTTAAGTTTAATGGGATGTCAAGATGTATGGGGAGAAGCATAAAATAAATATTACGGGAGCGGAAGGAAGGAAGGAAGTGGCTAGGAGAGTGAAAGTTGAGGGATGGATGGGACAAACAGTAATGGCTGCTTTGGGTGCTTACGAAGCACCCATTGGTAATCCTGCCGTAAAATCTCTCCCAGCCCATTCCTCTCCTCCATTCTCAACTCCACGAATCCTGTCCTCTTCCTTCTGCACCCTCCACTGCTGCTTCCAGCCTTTCATCTCTTCCAGTCGGATGTAACCGACATGACATGAGTACCATTTATTGCTAACCGGAGTCAGGCAGGCTCCCTCACTCGCAGGGCTTCTGCGTTCCACTCGTGTAAAATTGTATCCATGAAGAAAGAAATATGACGGTAACTTTGAACTCTGGATTTTTAAAGTTCTTCAATTGTTTGAACTTTTTTCACTCTCATTTTTCACCACATGTGTCTTAGAATTTAAGACAGTAATTTATCTTCGAAATTTGAAATAAAGAAATCTACAGACTTGGCTTGACATTTGGCTCGCTCTAGATTTACAAGGCTTATAAATCTGTCAATGTGAATTCGTGGTAGCTTAGCTTATGGCTCTGTAACAAATGCAAATTCATCTTTGGCTTGAAAAGAGAAAAGGTGACTTCACACGAGCCTTGCATTTGTATTTAAGAAGGAAGGAAGGGAAGGTTCAACCCTCTTTGGTCCCCGTTTGTCACACCCAAATGAGCAATTTGTTAGCAAACGAACAGGGAAAAATGAATCCATAAGTCCCGAAATATTCTGTCGTCTCCCTTGATTCATTCACATCTCCCTCAGTTGCATTTAATCAGCGAAAGTGATCGCAATAAATTAAAAAGTCTACTATTCTCAGGTTGAGATGGAAGTGAGTGAAAATTGCAGTATAATTTGTGTTTTGCATCTGCCAGTACTTTTGTACTTGGTGCATTTTCATCCTCCTTGATATTATGGTAAGATTAATAAATAAGACTGAGTTATTATCAGCTTAGAATAGAACATATTACCTGCACTCCAAAATCTGTGAAAAAAGGCACAAGACTCACATGTAATATACTTAACCTTCCTACACAGGTATATCTTTTAAATACCTGTAAATGTGTTGAATAGTTTTATGAGTCAAAACAGACTACACACGCGAAAAAAGTTCCTTGCAAGTTTCAGAGATGTCATGAATTTGGCAGAGAAGCGAAATTCGCAAGTTGCGAATTTGGATGTTCGTAGGTTGGAAGTTGGGAGTGTTTAGCACTCTCCATCCACGCAGTTTTATAGTACAGAGTACAGAGAGTACAGAGCTACGGGTAGTGTAATCTCTGCGCAAAAGTTCTCTCATGGAATATAACATTACCCCAAGTCTCTACTCGAAGAAGTGAAGTCTTGCTGGTTGTCTTTCTCAATTGTAACGTGTAATTCGTTGGAGCCTTCCTTCCTTCTTTCAACACTGTTTACTGTTTGCATATGTGTGTGCTTGTCATAATAACGATGATAAAGTCAATGGACAAAATCTCATCTGCTTGAGCTGAAAGATTGAAGGAGGAAGAATGAAGTGTACGGAGGGTTTTGCAGAGAGCAGGAAGGTTGTGTGAGATAAGGAAGTGTGATGTTTTCCAATTAACACACTGTGATACGGGTAGTTTTGTGTTTTGTCCCAGCTTCCTCAAGGCAGGATTGACAGACACCTAGGTGTCAAACATTTTATCGCCTCCGTCACTTTCTTCTTCCCACACTACAAAGTCTTCGAAAAGGCCCTTTTCTTCCCCACGGAATGCCACTTTTTAGCTTAAATCTAAACAAATCTCGTACTCTCTAAAATGTTTCATCAACACAGATTACCACCATCTCTAAAGCCACATTGTCTCTCACGATTCCCAAGACTTGTGATCTCTTCAATCTCTTGTGTGTTTTACCAGACATGGGTTAAATTCCTCATAGCACGTAGGTAGGACGCGCGTAGAGGACAAAATATTTCATTCATCTTTCGAGAATCACAGCATTTTCAGCGTAATGCGAAGACCAAGTAGGCCTAGGAATATTAGAGACCTCTGCTTTCGGACTCGCAGTAGTTGTCCAAACTTCAAGGGCCTTAGTTTGAAGTTTAAATTTGTTCATGGACTTCCATTCAATCAACTGATTACAGGATTAATTAAAAACTCTGATTAGCAGTTTTTAATAACTTCCATCGGACATTCCTTTTCCTCTGAACTTCAAATAAATATAAGTGTGTGAGTGTGTGTGTGTTTGTTATCGAAAGTGAACGAGTAGCCAGAAGTTTCGTAGTCCCTTACGATTGCGTATGAAATAATCTGTGGTAATAAAATGTGAAAGGATTCTAAGCTATTTGGTGTGATGAATGTGCGATCCCTGGAGATCATATAATATTTTAATAATAAATAATACCCCGAGGAAAAGCGGAGAAAGCAAAGAAATTGCAGTTGAGTGAAATATTATGCGGAGGCATAAAACTATAAAACGCTCCCCAAATGTTATGAGAGAATTATTCCTCCACGCTCAACTCACCATTGACATTTAGCTGCACACACAGATCTGACTTAAGACTTTAGTTTAGTGCTCATAAGAAAGGGTTTATGGAAGGCAGAGGGGACTTTCTCCAAGCGTAAAAGACACTCGATGCATTTTTAATTGAATTTTAAGCCCTTTGTGTGTGTGTGTGTGTGTGTACAGTGCTGATATCAGTGTGCTTGTACCTTCCCAGTTGTGCCTTCATTTATTCACGAGAAAGCTTGTATATAATATTATTATTACACCTTGGTCTTTGTTGAGGGAGGATTCGCCATTTGTGGCGACTTTGATTATAAAGAGCTTCAATTACAATATTGTTTTCTCCCCTCTTTCTCCACCATCCAAGTCCAAGTGTGTATTATTCTATTTCCCGTGAGTGCGGGGTGGATTTCGTTTATTACACCAAATTGAACTTTCTCCGAACACAATAGCAAGATAACATCAAGTCAAATAAGTCTTGTTTTATGTGTATCCGAGTTTAATGTAGTTTCCCTTCAGAAGCAGCAGCAGCAGCAGCAGCTCAACACGGCTCTTAGTGGTACGCAATTATTTTCCTCGTGTTGTAGTTTGATCAGAGATTGAGTGTGTGTAGCTCGTTGGTAAGCATCTCACATGGATGAAGGGGAGGAATGACTCACGGAGGATGAAACAGAAGAAAACTTTTATTTTTTGGCATTCAGCAAGGACCACTAAAGATAAATAATGAAGTCACGTAAAGACAGAAGGGCAAAACTACCACAGAAATTGGAATCGTAAAACGAAAAGACAAAATTAGATTCACGTATCTCGAGCCAAATCGTAATTTATCGTTTTTGTAGTCTTATTTCGCCTTGACTAACCTGTGAGCGAACATCGCGTCTCAAGGAATTCTTAGAAGTCCCTCGTTTCAATTCATAAAATGGATTTTGAATTCGCCTAATGAGGGTCAATTATTCTTCATCCGTACCAAGTACAGCTGACGTAGTCTGTAATATTCTAAATATTCTCAACTTGAATTAGATCGTTACAATTTTCAATTCTTATGGTGCTATAAATTTGTAGAGTCTAGTGATCCACAAATAGTAAGTATACTAAAACTGAAGGTGTCGCAGTAAATTAGCGAGGCACTTAGTGCATATTTAGCAACCTTTATACTATCGTTATCGTCTCCATAAATAACTAATTGCAAACTAATGCAAACCAAGATTTATTGACACTACTTGCTTTCTTGGAGTAACAAATTACACACGTTACATTTATTTCCAAGTAAAAGGTGGTCTGTAGTCTGTGACAAGACGCACTTTGCATCTCTGTTGTTCATCTCTGTCAACGCAAAAATGCTTTTACGTATCGTAATCGATAAACATTTCAATAATAGATTCAAGCTGTAAAGTAGAGCTACGGAAATTCCAATGGCAGCAAATTCTACTTTTCCTTGCCGACTCCTATTAGAATTTCTTTCTCACAAATAGAACCCATAAGAAGGAATTAGTTCAATTTTCTACGTCTCAAGAAAAAAATTCTGGACCCTTTTACGACAAGCAAGAATTTCTCTAGCAAAGTGGCCGTGGATGATTGGATGAGATTCGTACTATTATCTATGTGCAACATTCTGTGCAGATTTACGAGAGACGATTTTTCTTTTACTTTTACGACCATCTCAGCTGGTCGACCATTTCGAATCTCCAATTCTACCAGCGAGGTGACTAGCAACAGCAACTCTCGCAGAATTTCTCCGAAGGCAGAAAAGTTCTAAGTACCCCCACTGACTTATCCGAATCCTCGCAAAAAATCACAACTTGTTTGACATTGCCTGAAAAACTCTGCTTCCTCACACAATGTACAATTTCTTAGTAATAATTCAACTAGAAAAGTACTTTGTCCTGTCTAATACTCTTTTACTCTTTTAAATCCAAAAAATATCTCGGTAACTCGCCATTTCCAAAGCCCCGGAGGATTTGCATGAATTAAGGATTTTTTGCAGACACACGGATAAGTACTATCTCACAATCTCACAACTTCGAATTACAGGGTATGGTTTTTTTCGTCTCCCCAAAGAGCGAAAGCTTCTTGATGGGAAACCCGCTGTCTGTTTCACAAGCACAATTTATTTTGTCGGTGTAATTGAGCCTGTTGTGTTGGGTACGTGTGTATTGTATTCGTGTATCCGATGGATAGCGAATAGTTGAAAGAGTCCAAGTCAAACACAATCGCTGAAGAAGCTTATAACTTTGTACACGCTCGATCTTTTTCTTCTTTTTAGTTCACTTTCATCCTGTATCGCAGACGCCCACTCCTTAAGTCCTTAAGTTCCCAAATGTATCATCTTGATTTTCAGAAATATCTGAAATGTTAAGTACATTGTTTCATCTGTAACACCGATCTGCTGGTACGTACTTTTCTTATCTCGAGTATAATATAGGCAAGAGAACAGTGTCCCGCTGGAAATGAATTATCTAAAGGATTAAGCACGTTTTAAGCGAGAAAGTAAATAAGTCATAAAATTGATTAGCGAAACAATGTTACACTTATTGTTAGTGCGCATATATTTGTATTTAACTAATAAGGAAAAGGTGCGAGAGATAGGAGACAGGGCAGTGAACGGGAAAACTGTCTATAGAAGCCTGTGTGCAGTGATATTGTAGGAGTGCGTGAATCGTAATGATGAAGGAAGGAAGGAAGAGTTGACCCAAAGAAGAGTAAAAGTTTTTAAATTTATTTAACAGCCCATCTGGACTGTTAAGTGCCACTCATTCATTCATTCACTCTTCCTTGCCATTCAGCTGCGTGAAACAATTAAACATAAACTGTAAATTTAAAGATGATGTTCAGTAGTAAGTAGCGGTTATGCTGATAAATGTAGTTTAAAGACAAATAATTCTCCAATCGTAACTTTGTTAGTAAAATTGCATAATATAAGCAGAGTAAAATGGAGCTGGGTTATTCTCTCGTCATGTAATTAATTGAAAGTATCTTATTCGAAGATTGCTGGAAACGGTAAACTTGAAAATATTTTGAGACAACTGAGTACTGACGTTGAGATTTCTGGATTTGCAGAAAGGGTTGCAGAATTCTGTCACAGATTTGCGTAATGTTCTGTCAGATAGTTTTACGACACAGCTTCTGTTTTTTACTCCCAAGAGATTGCACAAGTCCTTCACTTCTTCTTGTTTATGGGTTGTTCCATCATCATCATCACAACCTGTCACACAAAGTTAGTGCTGTGCATGTACTCATCTTCTTTCAAGGCAACCTCATTTCATACAACCACCAACGACATCAAGAGAATAAATTTCTGTATGAACAATTTCGAAATCTCACGCTCGTAGTAGTAATAGCGTAGAAAATTCTCATCAACCAACATTATTAAGGATATTTTTAATTGAATCGTGTTTAGTTTCTGAGCCAAAAGTAAATGAAAGTAAAGTCAATGAAACGAGTGTAAATCAGCGAATAGGTTTTAAGTTCCTAATGATACAATTCATTTGACTTTTAAGTGCTATGATCGCAATGCAATTGACTTTAAGAAACGTTTAGTATGATTAGCGACACTTTTTGTGTCAAATTCAACGGCTACATTTATTTATTGATCTAGTTAGGGTTTAAAGAATATTATGTGAGGCAATAAATTGAAACTATAATATTATAATAGCCAGTTTTCTTGCCTTTAATGCGGGTTATTGTAGAAATAAGGAATCAACCGAAGCCCTGCGAAGGGTAGGTATATTTATAGTAGAATTAGCAAAAGGGGAAAAATACCACCACGAATCTTCTCTCAAGATGGCAAATACAGAAGAATGCTTCTGCGTTCTGAATCCCCATTTCGCAAATGGGGGAAGAAGAATGTGTAAAAAGCTTTGCAGAACTTCCACCACTACCACCAGCCTATATGCAACCTCCCATCGTTCCTCGATGCCTCCATCCGTAACTCCATACTCCAAACTTCTATTTGACTCGTTGACTGTCTAACTTTTGCAACCATTTCTATCTCCAGTCTCTCTCTCCACGTCTAGTACTATATAGCAATAATAAAACGCGCTCTCTAACTTCTTTCTCTCTATTTCGTAAACTGTGATACTCACTCATCAATCCAAAGACAACCAAAGAATTTTAAGTGCAATAATTAACTTCAATAATCACACTCCTATAAAGTCTCACACAACTCTCAAATCAAGACCAATCATTGGGAACTTTAATATTCCCCTGAAAAAGTTTTATATATATTCTAAAAATCGTTTGTGTTTTTAACTGTGCAATTATCTAGGTTTACCCAAAGAGAAAAACCAGGACAATCTTAATCAAAGTCATCATCAGTTTGGAATGGACTTCTTTGCTAATTTCCAAACTTTTTCCGGTACAAACAGTTTTATGGATCGCCTGATTTAGTCCAGAAGAACCTGCTAGCTAGTTGCTAGTTTTCGCAGCAGCTAAAAAAGAAACAACAATCAAGCCTACGATTCGAATAAGTACATTGTTTAACCTTTCTGCGCTTTCAAGAAGCCATTGTTTACTCTATCTCTACGGTGGGACCTTTCACAGAAGGTAAAAGCACTTTTTCATTTTTCATATATTTTTATTTATTTGGTTTTCCAAATGTGTAGCATGAAATTCGATATTCCAGCTGAATATTTCTGTTTGCAATCTGCGACTAGTTTTAACATTAAGTAGAGTTGTAGACTCACTAGCGAAGTGAAATGCATATCTAATTGCGGATTGCGAAATAAATCAGGCACTTAGGCCATTTGCACTTTTATTCCTGTAATAAATAAAATACGGCCTTGTCCTCATATCGTAAGCCGCCACCAAACTCCAAAAGGATTTTGTGTGTCTACGTTGTGCGAATTATTTTTCGTAATGTTTCATCTTACTGCTGGTGGCTGGTAGTATCTCCAAACCTTTTTTAATTCTACTGACAAGAAAATTCATCAAGGAAATTTTGCAAGGATTTTGCCAAGGATTTTTACTACGCTCAAATTATTTTTGCCCATTAAACTTCTGTGAATGAGAAAGGGAACTGTACATTTACTTTGGCCAAGAGTCGTACAGATTTAAGTTTATTTAGAGATCGGCTGGCAGTCACAGGGGAAGTCTCTTATTATCAGTTCTGTTAATAACCAAATAACTTGTACGAATTAATTTCGTTTCGTTCTAAAAGATTCACACACATCTGAAATGCATTCAACAATTTCCAAACAATATACAGTGAAAAATGTATGCTACAAAATTTAAATTACGTGGCTCACAGTGAATAAAGCTACATAATCATTTAATCGATTTCTACGTTTTAAAATTCAAAAGAATGTAATCATAAAATAGATTCACAATTTATATCAAATATCAATGGGACTTTCTGTTAGAGATTCCCTTAATGGTGGTGGGAAAATATTTTGGAGGAGTAAAGAATGGAAATAGCTATCCAATGAACATTGATTGATCAAGGTTTCGAGGATTGGGAGGAAGGACTTGGCAAGGCCTTGTTTGGGCCACCCTAACAATTCAATACACTCCTTTCCCATGTCTTTTCATTCCCCATGCACAGCCTACAACAGTCTGTTTCAACCCTCTGCCAGCCACAATTTTCCCAGCGCATAAATTGGGGAGCGTCATGTCTGCCAAAGCAATAAATCAATTCTACTTGAACTGTCATTTGCAGCAAGTTACAGCAATTCTTCTCCTTTCTATATCAAAGTTCAAGAAGTATTTTAATTAAATTTTCGTTCAGAACTACACCATTCGTGTGAGGTTTAATCTGCAAATATTTTGTGCATTTGTATCAAAAAATAATTACAATTCTGATTAGTTTAAGTATCCAAAATATCGGTATCGATTAGTATCTGATTGTCATGAGCGTAATTATTATTCCTTTTATGGCTTTCTCACAGCAGACTCAGGCTCTAAAGAAACAATTCACGTTACAGTTGAATCAAGAAATTATAATTTAGGGACAATAAGCAGGTTAACTCGATTCTACGCACTTTGTAGAAGGGCTTCTGCATTTTGTTAGGTTGTGTGATAACATAAATGCAGGGTGCGTGAGATGAACAAAGTGTGTGAAAGAGAGATCTCTCGTGATACTCACAAATCGTCCCCCTCGTCTGCCTCTCCTGAGATGGCACACAACTCGCTGCTCCACTTATTAAATCTCCTTGTCTCAAAATATTACGTAACTTCCTCCGTTTCTTACGAACCTCATTTGAAAGCTTATTCAGCAGCATATCGCATCAAATTTATTTGCTGAATCTTCATATCCGTCACAAGCATTCGTTTCATTCCACTCTCCAATTCAATCTTCTATGAATCAATTTCAATCAAAGCGTTATTTATTTATTCAAATGAATATTTTGATATCTACTCACTAGTGTTCGTCAGACCTTAAAACTTAGCCATACACTACACACACAGGCATCGTTGTACTAGCTAGTCATCTGTCTGTCATGCAACTGTAGCAGTACAGAATCAATTAATTGGCAAGTAATATGAAGTGTACAGAAGAGATGAGACAGGAACAACTTTTTATTCCTTTCTGCAGACTTGCAGAAGAGATGCGTGATTTTGCAACTCTATTGATTTACGGCTAATTTATTCATCTACTTTTTTATGAAGACGACATCCAATTAAAATCTCAGGAAAGAACACACACAGCAGGTAGAGATTTCAATAGGAAGCGTAAAACATGCAAGTGTTTTTTAATTAGTGAGATTAAGGATGAGCCCAGAAGGAATCACAAAGAGTGGAGAGTAGTAAATAATTGCTACATTTGGTATGAATCAATATTTTACTTTTACTTCATCTTTGCAAATTCGCTTGGAATAATTTAAAACACGTTCTACATATTTTTAACAATTAAATTGCTGACTGAATAATTGTCGCAAGAGGAAGGATTTTTTATAGAGTTTTGTACAAATAGTATTCTTCACTTCATTCAAGATTCAAGACAGAGTAACTTTTGCTACTGAATAGAACACGCTGTTGTGTTTTCGAAAGTGAGAGAATCAGAAATAAACATTTTTTCTCGATACCATTCAGTTCAAACCTTTTATACTAAATTGTTTTGCGAATTTTCAACAATCAGCTTTGGTTTAAAAATTTCTTACGCATTTTAATTTTTAATTTTATTTAAACTACAATTTGCACAGGTTAACTAATTGCAGCATTTCGTGCAGACGCATAAGTCTGTCGATTAAATATTATTATTACGATTGTTAGGGATGCTTGCTTGGTATACTGTGAGCAACGAAACAAACGTGTGATTGAAGGATGACAGATGTCACCAAATGTGTCGTTTCCCTTTTTCGACTCTCTTCCAGTCGAGCACAAAATGTTGAGATAAACTCGAATTCGTCGTACAGTTAGCCCCTGTAAACTGCTTGGCGTTCAGTTGCATTTGATTCCTAAACTTCCGAATGAGCCATCAATAAATTTTCACCTGAAATTTTATCCACTTAAACTTCCTTTTAACTCTTACACGCGTTTGTTGAAAAACTAAGCCTTCAATTTCTGTTGGTTTTGAATTTTTAGCATTGATCAGATTCAGTTTACCTCTCTACACTCTACAGTATCTTACTTCAGTGGGATTTCAGTTTCACAAACTGTTCTGTAAATATTTTTAATTTTTTCCCCTGAACATTTGAATTACTTGATAGGATTGATTTCTGTTTTTCCCTCTACCTAATCTCAAAAATTTGAATTTCAAATTATTGTATTAAAATTGAAGATATTAATTGAACGTGAGCTTCCTCGTTCCAATTAAAACGTAGTAAAGAATTGAAATCCACAATAAAGACAAAGTGTGATGATAGTATGAGTTCGCGTAAAATAGAGAGATACAACTAATGGAGCATTTCACAGTGATTTGTATGAGAGAGGATTTGATGAGGTTTGAAATGATGCAAAA
>JAQGAD010001936.1:0-16111 GCA_034696625.1 Isotomurus palustris | reverse complement strand
CAAATTCACCTTAAACTCTCAGACATGGAATATTTCGACCATTTGATGACTCAGCTGCTTCCGCGCGATGACTGTGAGCAATTTTTCACGAAGGTTGTGTATGTAAAAAACTGGACACCCACAGAAGAGTCTCCGTCCCTCATGGAGTGTCTTTCGCAGCTAAAAACATTAGAAAGTGTCCATACCGAAGATGAGGATTCCTCTGTTGATATTGACCGATTGACATTTCCTGCATCACTCGAAGTGTTGGGGTTCACCTCAGGATTCCCTGCACGTCAGCGTCTGTCTGAATCTTTGACTTCGCTCGTTTTGCACAACTACGAATGTGATGTCGAGAGTCTTGTGAGTTCCTTGAAGTTTTTGTGTGGTCGCTGTCCCGAACTCACCTCATTGCAGATCAGTTGGAAGTGTACCAAAGAGAAATCTCCACCACTCAAAAATTTCGAAGCAGCGTCTGCTCCATTTTCCAGTAATTTCTTTATTTTTATTTCTAATCTAATCGAAGTGTAAATGTTTTACGAGTATTTGAAAAACCGTCTTTTTGCTTCAGAATTGAAGAAACTGAGCTTCACTGGTCGAATTGGAATGGCACAAGTTGCGGGGATTCGGACTGCCCTTGTGAACGGTTTTGATTGGCGGAGACTGAAGCTGAACTTCCTCCAACTGTCCAGCGCAGATCTCCGAGGTCGTCGTCAGTTTTCTGTGGTAAGTCGGCAACTGAAGCGACTGGTCCTTAATCCTAAAATGGTGACCTTAGTGAATGACGTCGTTTGTTTGTGGAGGGTGGGCGAGGAGATCCTGAGGAATCTTTGTGAAGGATCATCAGCGAAGTCGCTGCTTACGATTGAAGTTGCGAATGAGTGGGTGACCCCGGAGGGACTTGCTCAGCTGGAGAAGTTGAGGTCACTCGCCTCTGCGAATTGGAAGGAGCGAGAAGAACGGAAGGGACGAGGAGGAGCATGGCGACAGCGCTACGACCCTCTTTCCGATTGACCGCTCGCCTGTCCCCCGACATTTTTGAAAATTCTGTTAGTGTAAACATTTTGTGGGACTTCGGGTTTTAGAAAAAGTTGACTGAGTGTAGAGAGAAAGTTGGAAGGGAACCTCCATGAAATTATTTATGAAATTCCTCCTGATGAAAAATATTAAAGTTGTCCGACTGTCGAAATTAGACAACTTTCAATGAGTTTGACTTTATTCCGTCGACAACAAATCGCATCACCCGCACGACACGGCGTCGATTAGCAACTCAACAGTATAGTAGCAGCGATCACATGCCCTCTCTCCTTGTTTCCCGTGAGTATCCATTCGCTTCCTTTCATTCTCCTCTGCTCACTGCCCACCAATCAAGTCACGTTGAAATGAAGTGAGTTGCGCACCGCGAATTTCAAATCACTTCACTACGACTTCCACACCTCCACACGAAAAAACCCTCTCAGTTCACAAACAAGTGACTATTTCGTTCCTCTCGAGTTTGTCCAGTAAACTTGCTCGACTGTCGAAACTATTTTTTTCCGTGTCGACTCATCCTACATCGCCGACTCTGAAATGACTTCCTTCCCTCCGTAAGTATCCCCGTTGATGGGTTGATGATCTTTCCAAGTATTCTCTCAGACACTCAACGTTAGCTTCAGGAGTCGTTGAGGTGACGTCGACGTCACTAACTGTTGTTTATTCTGCAGGTTGTTTTCGTTGCCCGAGAGAGTCCAGGACGTCCTTCTCTCCCACGTCGCCACAGGGAAAGGAGGCCTCCAGTCTCTCCTCAAACTTCGCCAGGTCTCCTCCACCACCAAAAGTTGGGTCGACCGATTTCCAAACCCCCAAATGGAATTGATCTTCTCCAAAGCCAAAATCCACCTCACCACAAACGAGTACAAGCTGAAGGAGTTTTTGGAGTCTCCACCGCCATACGCTGTGACGACGTTGTGTTTATCATTGGACACCGAACTTTGGGATGCTAAAAATCAGTGCATGGTTGTCCCTCCGGAGGAAGTCTGGAACTGCTTCTTTGATTTCTGGACTTCTCGCCTCAAAGCGTTGGAAGTTACAAAGAACGGCATTAATACTTATCCCGAAATCTACCGAGGATACAGACCGATAATCTTGGCAATGCTCCAGTTTCCGAATCTCCGGAAGTTTAAAACCGAAGTGAAGTTCAAGTGGAATCGGTGGATGACCTTCCCGTCCTCCCTCTACGAAGTCAATGAACTCTCCATGTGCTTTGAAGTTCCAGACGGAGACAACCAGACGAAGAAGGAAGTTCTTTCTCATCTCGCGAGGAACTCCAACCTCAAGAAATTCGACGCCTGGGCTCAAAGCGCCACGGAACTCGACTGCATTCGAAATTTCATCGACGCCAGGAAGGACGACACGCTGCTTGAACTGTCCATCAAGTTTCGCATTCCACAGTATTGCACCCACACAGACTCTTTCGTTGAATTTGCGCGTTCTGTCGTCGCCACCAAATCCGAAATCCGGTTGACACCTGAACTCTGCGGAGATCACAGAGGCGTCGAGCTCGCTTGGAACATTCTGGGTGAAAAATTGGGTGGTGAATTTTTCAAGCGCATTGTCGCTATTCAATTTTGGACACCATCAAACGAAGGCTCACTGCGGCTGCTGCGGAGTCTTCCGGAACTCTCAGAACTTAGTTTGTCAACAAAACTGGCGCATTTAAAAAAACTGACGTTTCCACCGAAATTGGCGAAGCTGCACCTGAGTAAAGGTTTCCCGTCCCCTCAGCGTTTCCCTCTCACTCTGACCTCATTGTATTTAAGCGACATTAAGTGCGGAGTAGCTGACCTCCTGAGTTCATTGGCCACACTCAGCAGTCGCTGTCCTTCGCTCGAGGAATTGGGAATTTTCTGGACTCACGAAGACAGCGCAGGGATTCCAAATTCCAAGGAAGAATCCTGGACCGCGAATGACGTGTTAAGGTTTTCAAGTAAGTCGAAGTGTGCAAAGACAATCTGCATTTCATTCGACCATTTTTAATTGTCTAAGTGTTCCACAGAATTGCGGTCATTGGGGTTCCACGGGTTCATCACTTTGGAAGCAGCAGCAGATGCGAGGGAAGTACTCCTCAAAGGTTTCCGTGTTGGTTACATTCAGTTGGAAAATCTCAGCCTTGACTTCACCGTTGAAGATGACAAACGCAGTCTTCCTGTGGTAAGACAATTTGTGTGTTGCCTTTTTCGTCGCAGCTCACTCCTCTAAAATGATTTCTGTTTAATTTGTTTGTGTTTGTACTTTCGAAGTTGAACGCGGAGACGCTGAAGCGAATGTGTGAAGGCAGACTGCGGTCATCAATAATTCGAGTGAACGTAGCGGATGAAGTGGCGACCCCGGATGGAATGAAGCAACTTTGGACACTGCGGAAACTCGTCTCTGCCAACAGAAAGAGACGAGAGAAAAAGGAGGGACGCGGAGAATGGCAGCGACGCTGGCACTAAACAACGACGCTTTATTTTTCTTCCCAGGACACTGAACTCGGTTCCTGAATTAAGTTAATGGTTTGTTACAGCAAATAAAGACGAGAGACGTTGACTTAACGTTGTGGAATTCGTCGTTAATTTGGTCGAATTTATTGAGCACAACTTTCAAGAAATCTAACGAAATGTAGAAAATGAGTGAACACTAAAATTAGGGGACAGTTAAGTGGGAGAGGGAGAAACGAGGGAGTGGTCACTGTGGAGGTCGGTGAGTCCCTTCGTGACGTCGTCGGGCAGTTCTGTCGTTGAAATGTTTTGGGCAGAAAGAACATTTGTATGGTTTCTCACCTGTGTGAATTAATTCGTGCTTACGCAGATTACCCGCGTCCCGAAAACATTTCTTACAATGGAAACATTCGTATGGTTTTTCATTCTTGTGAATCAACTCGTGGGTACGCAGATGAGACGCGTAGAGGAATCTCTTGGGACACCAGGAACATTTCAACTGCCACTTCGTTGGGCGATTCTTCTTTGTGGGGCGAACAGTCGATGTGTCGACGTTGCTGGCAGACGGTCTTCGTAGCTCCTTTCTCGTCTTCCGGGTTTTAAGTCCGACTTTTTTTCTCGTCGTCGTTTCTTCCTCAAACTCGAGTGAGACTTGTGAAGAACCTGGAACATTTCGACAGATTAGCAGATGAAATGAATACAAATCTCTCCACAAATCGACTGACATGATTTAAAAGACTCACTCGAATCTGGCGAAGTTCCTCCTGAGGCAAACGTGTCAAGGTTGTCGTCTGAAGGCAACAACTTCCTACCTTTCTTCCTTTTGGGGTTTCGTTGACGTTCTGTTGCTTTTGGACGTGTGTCTTTTCCTCAAGATCATGAGACATGGTCGCTAAGGGAGATTTCCTTCGCCCTTTTCCCCCTCTTGCTGAAGTTTCTTGACGCGGTTTAAGGAAGGCGACGGGATTGCGGCTGATGATGTCGCCCCAACGGCGTCTTGCATCCTTCCTGAATTAATTATTAGGATTAAGATCCCACGTTTTAAGTCGAAACTTTTTCGTGTGAATGTGTGAATGGAGACTTGGCGGAAGTCGAGGCTTCCAAGTCAGAAGGACCTTCTTGGTTCGAGTCAACGTTACTCATCCCGGTCATCCCCATCGAGTTCACAAATTGGGTGTAGCAGAATTCAGAAACGTCTGCAAATAAAATTGACTACTCTGCTTTATAATCCTCAATGATGAATAATAAATTGATGGAGACACAGATAAAATCTTATGGCGATTCTATTGGCGATGCATTTTGAGTGTAGACATTCGGCCCAGATCCATTCCATCCGTGAACGGTTGAGTTCCTTCCATTAACAGAAGCCTAAGACTCCAAAATCAATTGCTTTAGAATATGACCCGAGTTCGTCTCTAGATATAGAAGCAGCAGGACGAAATCTCATGACATCGACATTAACGTTTGTTTCCACGGATGTTAAGTTGATTTTGATGAGAAGAAAATGACAATTATGAGACGGAGGGTGTTGGATGAGCGACTAAAGAAGCGCGGCTTGGAGTTCGTAGTCGCTAATTTGTGAATTTATTTGCCAGCACTTCAACAAGAATTAACAAAGGAGCTTTTGGAGAAAGGTCGACGGCACAATGATGAGAAATCGTGGAAGGATAAATGACGAGTTATTGGGGAGGTCGGTGACTCTCTTCGTGACGCAGTAGTTTGTCCCTGCGTCGGAAACCTTCCAAGCAAATGGAACATTTGTGTGGCTTCTCACCTGTGTGAAGTAATTCGTGTGTACGCAGATGAACCGCCTGCCGGAAACACTTGTGACAATGGGAACACTTGTGTGGCCTTTCATTCGTGTGAATGACGTGGTGTGTACGCAGATCAAAGGCGGAAGAGAATCTCTTGGGACACTCTGAACATTTGAACCGCTTCTTCTCCCTTTCGCGATTCTGTTCGTAAACACGAGAAGTTGATAATCTGCTGGGCGTCGGGTCTCTCAGCCTGTCCTCCGGCACAAGTCTTGTCTTCTGGATTTCAAATCCATCACCAGACTCCACCGAAGCTTCATAAGAGCCTGAAACAGGTGAACGGATGAAACGAATGTAAAACTGTCCACCAGTTGATTAAAAAACTCACCCAAATCTTCCGTCGTTCGATATGAGGTCAACGGATCTTCTCCATCTTCGCCGCTTTCTCTCACATTTTCCAAGTTCCCATTTGAAAGTGTCCGATCGCCGGATTCCTTCATTCTCTGATTTCCTCGTCGTTCAGTTCGATTTTGAAGTCTGTGTCTTAATTTCCTGAGAAATGGGCGCTCACGGAGATTTCTTTTGCACTCTTCCTCCGCTCCGCTTGTGTCTTCGGCTGACGTCTCCTCAAGCTGTTTGCGGAAGACGACCAGGTTGCGGCTGTTGACGTCGTTCCTAAGGTCGAGTTTGAGTCTTCAAACGTTCCTGAATCATTTGAGAGTACCAAGAAGGCTCACATCAAATTGCTTAATGAAAAAGCCAAAATTCGGCCCGATTTACGCAACAAATAATTGAAAGCTTTTTAATGTATATGAGTGGGAATTTACCTGAAATTTCCAATTTCGATGGAACCTCTTTTAACCTCATCGAGTTCACAAATTCGTCGTAACAGAATGCCGAGTATTCTGCAAATTATTTGCATTATTTCATTCTTAATGACTAATTGGTGAAAATAAATTTTTATTACTCTCACCTGGTTCTGCAAGTTCCACAAATCCCGATGGGTCGAACTTTTCCTCAAAATCCTCACACTGCTCATCTTGTTCGTTGGTTGACAATGTCGACGAGGGACCTGGAGTCTCAGGAAACTCAGGTCTGTCGTCGTTCACCGAGTAACCGCTGTAATTGGAAACGTCGACTTGTTCCATTCCGTTCACAAAGTCTTCAAATTCCCGCTCTGGAATATTAATGTTAACTCGTCATTAATTTACACCGTTAGCGTCAGTTGTTTTGATTGTTCCAATTCAAAAGGGAGAACCACAATTGAACTTACGGAACTTGTGGTTGATGAAATTTTGATGCAATTCGAGTTGGCGAGACAGCAACTCCAACTGGACGCTCAAACTGTTAAATTTGTTTTCAAGTAGCAATCCAACGTCCATTCTGTTGGAACTCTTGCAACCGGCAAACTGAAAGAATATCTGTAAACGGACAGGTGACGTCCAAGGGATGGCCGGGGGTCACGAGACGAGACACAAGCAACTCAGTGTCTCATCTACAACTGAAGTGTAGTGAAAGTTTGTTTTGTTTGTTTTAATCTGCAATTGCCGCCAAGCACCCTCGTATCAAATTACCCCATGCATTCTGGAAATTCTGCATTCTGTTAACATTTATTTATTTTGATATTTTTAATTAAACTTTCAAAATAAAGCCCTGTGAAAGTGAAAACCGCGACTTTTTACGTTTCTTGGGCTATATTTAGACCCATAATTTATTAAGTTAAGGTAAATACATTTACCCGAACTGCCCCCAGTCTCATTTCTTCACTCGTCCATTCACCAACATCCTTCGTATTCCATATTTATCATCTTGATTGTCGGGCAGGAGCAGTCCCGTTGTAGCAGATGCATTCGTTGATGTTGATTGTTAAATTGTCTCCGTCTCGGTTCTGGCTATTGACCTCAACAGTTGCTTGCTTGCTGATTGCGTGTCTGCATTCACTCCCATTCACCGCAAACCACAGCTCACAACTACAAGTCAACGTCACTAGACATTTTAACAGATCAGATGATAATAACGTTTGGGGTTAGTTTTCGTCGTCGTCGTCGTCGTCGCTTTCCGAAAGTTGGCAGCCATTGTCTGATAGAGAAGAGATGCATTGACGAAACATCAAATCTCACCAAACCTCACCGTCTGTCTGCTTCACTTTGACGTGAGAATGGAATTAACTTTGACCCGAACAAATCCAACGCAGTCGGCAAGAGCGCAACCTGTAAGAACAAAAGGGTGTCACACTTTCTCCTGCTAGATTCTGATAGACATAATTAAACAGAATTTCATCATAAAACTTTCTTAATGAAAAGCTAACATTAAATAAATTTTATGAATGAATTAGCAATGTGATAATTTTAATGTCCCAATTGCACCTCATCATTCATCAGTTCTTCCAGGGATACAGTTTTTATTTTTAAATAATGTAGGTCCACGTTAATAAAGCAGGTCAACTTGTAAATATCAGGGAGATACCGCACAACTAAACAAGGTAATTTATTAAACGCTAACAGTAATTGGATTAATAATGGATTAAACTAAATGTTGCTATTAATTGTAGTGTCGATAAGTTAAACCGATGACCAGTGGGGGTCACCAGAGTGGGTCAAAGTGGCATATATTGCGGAGTGTTTATGTCAGTTTGGTGTCCATAAGCACACATCATGTTAGTTTACGGTTACCAAATTGCATCGTTAGCATTTTGATTGAAAGTTATCTGGGCTTTGAGAATCTGCTTGGCTTCGGTTTTTACTTCGACTCTGCAGATTATGAGATTATTCGATTCTTGAGTCGCAGTGAATTAAAACGCTACAGCTTTCAATAAAAATAAACAGACTTGTGTGCACATAATTCCATGAAATAAAATTACCTGCATTAGTCTGAGGCACAATATTAATATTAGATCAGTTTGTAAAGAGTTACTTCAGACGAAGACTGAGAATTGAGACGAATGGAGGATTTTATTACCCTCAAGTTGCACTCCAGCGATAATTAGAATGAGCTTTTAACAAACCCAAAGTACGTAATTGGAACAGGATTGTAGAGGACGAATGTTCTTTTTTAGTGTTCAGCTGCTGGCCTGAATACTGCTCCCCTATCTTACATTAGCTAAGTCTGTACTGGCTTTTGTAATTACTACGGAAAATCTGACAATCAGTTTGTACATTGTAAATACAATCTACAAGTTTGTACACAATTAATTATTTCTCTTGATTAGAAACCACAAGGAAGCATTAATAATTTCATTTTTAAATACTGACGGGGCCAAAATATAGACTCTAGTGCATATCATAATTGAAAACTCCTGAGTTAATTAAACAATATAAATCGACACAATGTTTGAAAGCCCTATAAACGTAGCTATTCACTCTTTATCTACGTAAACGATAAAGCAGTGTAGTAAATGACGCATTTAGTCAAATCAAAATTACCGAGCAGAAAAACCCCGTATAATATTACACGAGTCTCAATGACTATAAGGATTTCATACTGCGTGGTTTTTACACTGTTCTTTGCAAATGAATAACCTTGGAAACTACCAAACCAAAGTTTGGGACTAGGCGAACTTGCGGTTTGTTATTTACGACTCTCTATTTTGTTGCATAAGCTAAGGAAAAAGGCTAAAATTTTCCCATAAACATTCTCACTGTCTACGTTTCATATGATCAGTAAATACATTTCTTTTTCCTATGTAAATTCCAAGAAGCCTAAATTCCATCCGGAATTGCCAATTTACTACTACGCATTACTGCCATCGAAATAAAAATTCCCACCTTCACAACAACCACGATCAAACTGGACATCCTATTTTCTGCATAAACATGAACTGAATTTAAAAACTTAGCTCATTTTACATTTGCTGTCCCATTGAAGGCATGTTTCTTTTTTTGTGGACCAGAAGAGGTTGACAATAATTATTAAAATGGCCCAAACAGTTTCCAGTATTATTTTCTTTTCATTATTTGTCATTGTTATGAGCATGGTAGTTGTGGGAAACACTTTAGTGCTACTCGCCTGGTTTGTCGACCGAAGAATAAGAACTCATTCATACGCACTTCTGCTCTCTCTCTCAGTGGCAGATTTGCTAATTGGAATCACTCTTCTTCCGTTAATCCTTTTGCAAAAAGTATACGGCGGTTGGGTGGCTGGAGAAACTGTGTGCCAATTTTGGCTCATTTCATCATTCATGTTGATCTTTGTCAGTTCCAATCATCTTGTTCTAATCGCGATTGATCGTTACAGAATATTGTTTGAAGGAGTTCCCTATCTCCAAAGGCGAACATTTTTTTCAAATGTCGCAGAACCAGTTTTATTTCTGTGGTTCGTTGGATTTTGGTTATCATCTCCGTTTCTCATTGAGTGGGAAGTTATGGCAAATTATCAGTACGTACCTGCCACAGATGTTTACGTTTGTGAATCAAGAAAATCTGCTGCGAACGTTATGCTGTTTAATTTAGTGTCTCGTTTGTTGCCTGCGTTAACACTCGGGAGCGTTTACACCAAAATTTTCCTGGAGCTGAAAAGGAGATCACACCTGAAGAAGGAAGACCGTCCATCATTAACGCTGCCAACATCCACTACAAACGTCAAAATAACAGAAGTCAACTTGCCGGTTTCTTCTGAGGCTAATTGTGTTGACGTTGACAAGGATGCTGAAAATAAGGAAATCAAATATAATGAATATGAAACGAAGAAATCTCAACGGAAACTTGCAATCGAAAGACGAGAAAGAAAAGCTGCAACCACACTGGGGATTTTAATTGGAGTATTCTTCTTTTGCTGGATGCCACACTTGCTTGTCAATACGATTAAGATGATGGGCTACAAGGTTCACATCTCCGTTGTTTTGACTGCGATTATTTTGGGACTTTTTAATTCTGGAGTGAATCCCATTATTTATGCATTGCGTATGGAAGAGTTCCGATCAGCACTGAAGTTAATGTGGAGGAGAGTTAAGGAACCATTTACCACATACAAATAAATTGGCTCGAAAATTTCAATTCAATATATAATGGTGTTGAAATTACACATGTGCACGAATGTTCAGTGCAGTCAAATGAATCTTAAACTACTGACTTTGTTAAATATACTGAAAAATATTCAACAGATTTTATACGCATTTCGATTGTGATAATTTGCTTCAACTGAATGTTTTGGCAGATTATTTTATTTCATTGTTAATTCTGTAAACTGATTCAATCAAATTAATTACGTTGGTTTACCTTATTGAACTTTTATAAAGAGTCTATGTCTCGTACATCCTGTCAAATACATGTACCCGCAAAAATACATATTTGAATAAATTGGAAGTTTATTATTTTGATTTACGGGCAGTGTAGTTCATGGGATTAATCACCGGTGGTATAATTGTGTCATTTTTGTTATTTAACGTGAGATATTTGGAAGAATAAAGTGTAATTTAAGGTGATGTGGGAAATAATCAAAAAGTTCCTGTAAAAAGCCTTTTTCTGAATAACTTACGAGATTAATTAGTATTAATCTTTCACAATACCACCAAATCCATTGATAAACTACATATTGAAATGACCCTTCGTTATGGACTTCGTATGTATTTCAATCACAATGAATTTGAATGCAGCGCGTTGATTATGTCACATATTACACTTCGAATATCTCCCATTAAATCACATTGTTCAACATAACAGTAGTATTTTATTATGTGAACTGTGGGCTGTCATTTGTACTACCCTGTTTACGGGTCGCTAGCAATGCATATAAACAATATGGTATCTTAGCAAAATACGATAAAACAAACGTAACTGCAATTAGGATTGTAGTTTTGACAAATTTAATTGGTTGAGAATTGAGCAATAACTAATGAGTATATATACTTGTTTAGATATTAAAAGGCGATGAGTTCTGGGTTTATTATGCTAGTCGCCAGAAAGTTAGAACTGGGGGTGTCAAGTACACAGGTGGTGCTCGGATAGTTGATTGATCGAGTTCTACGCTCTAAGAAACAAACATTGTAAATGTATTTTAGGAAGTACACTGAGCTGTAATGATGTTATGCAATTTAGCATTCGAAAATTATATCCAGCTAATTGAATACAAAGCTGGCTACTTAAACTAGATCTACTGAGTGTAAGGAAAAATATATGCAGTTATAATAAAAATAATAAAATAATAAAAAATTATTAAGTTTGGTCGTACATAAAATAAAAAACCCTGCCTATACTATCTCAGTTAAACGAATGGAGGATTTTATTACCCTCAAGTCATAACTCAACGGTAATTAGGATGGGGCTAACTAACCCCAAGGACGTATTTTTAACAGGACTGTAAATGGAAAGATGTATATTCTTCTTTTGTGCTCACAATCAGCTAGCCTGAATACTGGTCCCCTATCTTACATAAGTTAAGTCTGTACTGGCTTTTTTTAATAACAATGAAAAACCCCTACGGAAAACCTGACAATCAGTTTACACACGCAATTATTTATGCTGCTTAAAAACCACAAGGAAAGCATTAATAATTTCATCTCTTAAAAACTTATGGAAGCAAACGTATAGACTCCAGCGAGATCTTTTATTTCGAAATATTTGGTAAATTTTTAAGTAAGTAATTTTAAGGAATACGCCTTAACCAACTACCAATTAATATAATTTGACACAATCCAGATAGGATTTTACTGTTTTAATACAATAAAGCGTAAACATTAAAGCAGTGTATGGTTTTTTTACATATTTAGTCAAATCAATAATGAATACTACAGACCAGAAAACCACGTCTAATATTACACGAGTGTCAGTGTCTTACAAGTTCGAAATTTATATTTTTCACACTGTAACTTGGAAATAAATAATCTTGAAAATACCAAACCAATGCTGGTCACTACGTGAACTTGTGGTTTGATGATTACTACTCTCTTTTTTGTTTTGTGGGGTAAAGAAATTTTCCTGTAAACAGTGTCACTGCCTAGTGCTCGGCATCGTTCAGTTCCGAAACTGAAAATTTCAGTTCAGTTCAGTCCAATTCTTGAACTGAACCATTTCCATTCTGACGCCAACTGAAAACAATAGTTCAGCACATAACTGAACTAAAACTGAAAATACTAAACTTTCGCTTACTCAGGTCGAAACTTAATTCAAAAATTCGGTTTTAACGTACATTTCCGTGTTAGAAACCCCATTTTTAGTTAAAATTCTTACTTTTTTCTAAAAAATAATATATTTAGCTTAATTTCTCCCCTCAGTTTCGGGTCTTTTGTGGCAAACAAACCGACTTTGTCCTTATATGAATAGCATCTATGCGTTTTAAGCAGCCTACAAAATTTTGTGTAAGAAATAGTTCACCCGTTTAGTTCTGCTTACATGAATTGAACTGAACTGTATTCACGCTTGTCACAGAAAAACTGAACTATTCGAACTCGTTGAGCTTAAGAAATGAACTGAACGGCGAAAACCGAATTTCTTTTTCCTAGGTTAATCCCATGATGCGCAGGTTCCATCTGGAATTGCCTGTATATTACTACGCAATTACTCATATGGAAATAAAATTTCCCACGTTTACAACAACCACAATACAGTTGGACATCCTGTTTTTGTCAGCATAAAATATCATCTGAATAGAAAAATTGACACAGTTTATATTTGCTGTACCATTGAAGACGCACTTCCATATTTTACTGGCCCAGACGGAATTAAAAATTAAAATGGCTCATACTATTTCTGATATTATTTTCTTTTCATTATTTGTCATTGTTATGAGCATGGTAGTTGTAGGAAACACTTTAGTTTTACTCGCCTGGTTTATTGACAGAAGAATGAGAAGTCATTCATACGCACTTCTGCTGTCTCTCTCAGTGGCAGATTTGTTAATTGGAGTCATTCTTTTTCCGTTAATCCTTTTAAAAAAAGTATCCGGCGGTTGGGTGTCTGGAGAAACTGTGTGCCAATTTTGGCTCGTAGCAGCCTTCATGTTGATCTTCGTCAGTTCCAATCATCTTGTTCTAATAGCGATCGATCGCTACAGAATCTTATTCGAAGGACTTCCCTATCTCCAAAGGCGAACATTTTGTTCCAATGTCGCAGAACCAGTTTTATTTCTGTGGTTCGTTGGATTTTGGTTATCATCTCCGTTTCTCATTGAGTGGGAAGTTATGGCAAATTATCAGTACGTACCCGCTACAGATGTTTACATTTGTGAATCAAGAAAATCTGCTGCGAACGTTATGCTGTTTAATTTAGTGTCCCGTTTGTTGCCTGCTTTAATACTCGGGAGCGTGTACACCAAAATTTTCCTGGAGCTGAAAAGGAGATCACACCTGAAGAAGAAAGACGACCCATCATTAGCTGTCTCAACATCAACTACAAACTTTAAAAAAACAGAAGTCAACTTGTCCCTTTCCTCTGAGGCTCATTGTGCTGACAATCGTACTGAAAATAAGGAAATCAAATACAGAGAATATGAAATAAAGAAATCACAACGAAACCTTGCAATCGAAAGACGAGAAAGAAAAGCGGCAACCACACTGGGGATTTTAATTGGAGTTTTCTTCTTTTGCTGGATGCCACACTTGCTTGTTAATACGATTAAGATGATGGGCTACAAGGTTCACATGTCCGTTGGTTTGACTTCCCTCATTTTAGGGCTTTTAAATTCTGGAGTGAATCCCATTATTTATGCATTGCGCATGGATGAGTTCCGCGCAGCGCTAAAGTTAATGTGGAGAAAAGTAAAGGGGCCAGTTGCGATTTAAAAATAAATTGATTCGAAAATTTCAAAACCAAACATTATTTTATTTTTAGACTTATTTTTATTTTTATGCTCAGTACAGTTAAATTAATCTATTGAGTTTACTAAATGCTCGCAAATGTTGAACAGATTTTGCATGCATTTTGATTTTAAGAAATTTTCAATTTTTCTAATTTTTAAAGTAATTATGCTAGTGTACCTTATTGAATTTTAATAAAGCTAATGTCTCATTCATCCTGTCAAATACATATAACCACAAAAATATATCTTTGAATAAATTGAAGTTAATAATTTAGGATTTCTGGGTCAATAGCAATACGTGTAAATAATATGGTCTCTTAGCAAAACACCTAAATCATAAAAGTTTCATTTTATGACTTTTCATAACTTATTAATTCGATTTATCTTGAAGTGTTGGATAGAAATAAAAATCCATTAAAAAATTAAAACAAATTTTATTGTTCAAATATAAATCGACTGCTCCTGTTTGAAAATTGCAGTGCTGAAATTTTAATGCTCATTTTTATGTGTGAGATTGACGAGTTCCTAGTCGTCTTGTCGTCGTCGGTCGTCTTTCCTTAGCATCTCTTCTGAAACATCAAGGGCGTCTTACCCTTCGGAGTTCCTCAAGGAAACGATTTAAGGACTGGCGATTTTCTCCACCCATTTCTGTTCACCAAGCTAAATTGTCTAGTGGACAACACACTCTCTTTTTTCAGGGGAGTCGCATGTGAATTCCGAATTGGGAGAGATTCCGTCCCAAAATTTCCTAAACAGGATTTGGGCTCCCTCCACCCCGAAAACCCAAATGCATTAGCGGCCCTGCGAAAGCACAAGAAACTGACTTATCTGATCGGTCTCTTCGCCGCCCAATTGAGTTACACGTCACGTCAACACTACCGTTATGCGTTAGCCAGCATCTTCAGATTGGTAGAGGCGGAGCTGAGGTTGTTTTGAAGGAGGCCGACAAGACGAGTGAAGCATCCCGATTGGCTGTGGAGGGAGGCGAGAAGGAGGCAGTGAAGGAGGAGTCTCCATTCTTATTCGGCATTCTTCGGCCTTCGTCAGCTTCCCTTTGTACTGGTGAAGTGTCTGTGTCCCTTGACCAAAATTCCCCGAGTAGCGAAGGAAGAACGGAACTAGAAAAAGTGGAAATCAAGTGAAGCAGTTCCAAGCGGAACCTCCACCCACCACCCACTCACTTCTTTGCGGACAATTTATTCCAGTCTCTGACAGACCTTCCACGAGGACTAACTCCCGATGGCTTCCCTCAGGGCAACTGGGACTTCGGCTTCGGCGCACTCTTTTATTTGCTTCGTCAGATTTTCCCACAGGAAATTCAAAGCGAATTTGCCCCTGACCAGTTTAAGTCAGACTTCCCTTCCTCCCCGGGAATTAACTTGGCACGAAACTGCGCAAGGGCGGCAAGGAACGGCTCGCCAAATGCAATGAAAACGCGGAAATCATCTGCGACCTAAAGGAGTTCCATCTCTGAATATATTCCGATTGGGTTTTCCACAAAGTCCCACTGAATTAAATGGTCAGTCTGAATGGAAGTGACTGTGGAAAGGTGATTTTAAGGCTATCTTTACTTCCTCCGGAGTGAAGAGACTTTGAGTCTCGAATATCATTGCGATTATGACCAGCAGTCTTGCTGCCGGTGGAGAGAAACTCTCTGTGGAGCGTGGAATGTCGAAGAGGACATTTGTGGCCGCCCATTTTTTTCAGCTATCCAAACGAAAAACTTGGTTCAAGCCACTCTGCACGATTTGTTACGAGGAGGAAGAATGGCGGAAACGAATCTGCGTCCTCTTCCTCCCTCACGAAGGTCATGTGGACCTCACCCCCGGAAAACGGAAGGAAAGCAAATGCAAGCAGTGCATCTACCTCTGGCAAACATCCCCCATTCCTTTGCCACTCATCACCAGCCAGAAATCAACGGTAAAAAGGACTAGCCCTTGCTCCATACTTTTGCACCTAATATATGCTGTTTCAGAATCCTGTACACGTTATAAGTATACTGCATTTGTATTTATTCATTATGTTAGCTTAAATTGTATCTGTCAATTATGATGTAGTAATTATGGTCAGGCTTTTAAAAAAAATCATATTGAATTTCAATATCAATACAAAAGGCTGTGAGTTGAGGATGTTGGTGAGAGTCTTATGCCCTGAGTGGAGAGATAAATGAAGTTGTGTGGAGAAGGAATC
>JAQGAD010001935.1:0-16115 GCA_034696625.1 Isotomurus palustris | reverse complement strand
TTACCTGGAACGTTGTGTCCATTGAAAGTCATTTCCACAGCGTGATGTCCAGTTTCATGTGGCACAAAAACAGCTCTAAATCGATGATCACCGAGAGCTTTCACTTGGCTCGTTACGCGTCCCCCATCGACCAGAATTGCCAAGTGACCTGGTCCTGCTCCCCTTCCATCGACTGCAAAGATTCCCCAAATAAATCCTCATAAGCCTCAGATAGTCAACCAGTAAAAATGCAGATCAGAGTGTCTCTTACTATCGATTTCAACTGGCCTTCCAACAACTCCATTTGGCACACGAGTGACTCTAATAGCTTTAGGATTGAAGACAGCAGCTCTAAAGGGCGACCCATCAATTGGCCTCTGTCCCACAGACACGTCTATCAAATGTTCCCCTATTTCAGTCGGAGTGTATTTGGCACTTATGGAAGAACCCGAGTCCACTATTTGAGCAGGAATACGGCCGGTGGGTCCTTTACCAAACATATTATTAGATACATGATAATAGAAGGTACTCCGCAAATAGAAGATCAAAGAAGCATTTTACTTCCAAACAAACCTGAGACTTCCACATGAATGTTGTCCAACGAAGTATGGCCGAACTCAGAAGTAATGGTCACTAAGGCTTGACTATTGATGAGGACTACTCCCAAACCATCTCCGTCGACGACCAAGTCTCCGTGGTAGGTGCTTAAGTGGTGTCCATTCCCATTCATCACTCCTCCTGAGGAAGAATACATTTCCTCTCTCATCGTATTTTTGGCACTGGAAGAGCTGCTCGCGTGCAACGAAGAGTTGTGATGCATCCGTGTAGACTCGGAAATACTTCGCAACGCTTCTGACGAAGAGTTCTCTCTGTTCTGTTGAATCTTTGAGAATACTTTGGAGCTGAGAAGGTCGGCGGAACTTGGAGGACCGCCTGGTGGTCTCAGTCGAGAATGAACTGCATCTGTGGAATCCTGATGAAGAGTCGACTTGTTGTTGGAGTTGTTGAGGAGGCTGCTGTACTTGTTCGTAGAAGATGATGTGTTTGCTGAGCGGCTTGTTGAAGATGTTGTAGCGTCAAAAGATGCTGATCCACTGGAGACATGTTTGGAGCCAAAGAATGGACTGGAACTTCCTCCCCGACCGAAGGAAGCGTAGTCTGTGTCGAAGCTCCGTGTTTTTCCATGTGTGGGAGGAGTTCCTTCCTTCGCTTGGCGTCTGGAACGACTGGATCCCACTCGCAGGCTGAAGGGTGAACCTGAAGTCATTAAATATTCAAAGGTTAAACTTATTTTTTTCTAGCAATCAGATACTAAGCCATCGACTGTAAAATAACCTCGTATTTCTCTGCCGTTGAAGTAAACGTGGACGCGATGTTTCCCAGCCATCAGCACTGGAAGAAGGATTCGCTTCACTCCGTCTCCGATGTATTCTGTGGTGTAAGGAATGGATCTGGGCAGACGAAAATTTTGTCAAGCAATGATCCTTCGGGAAGCAACTTTGGAAGATATTTGTTAGTTTAAAATCTAACCTTCCTTCGTGCGTAACGTCAATATCGACCTCTCCAAGACCTCCTGTCCCTCTTGAGTCGCAAATGAATGCGAATGGCAATCCAGGTAAAGCTCCTTCCAGGGTATCCAACTACAAATCACACACAAAATAGAGTTTTTCCAAATTCCACATGCATCTTGATTGGCTGAGGAAGTTCTTCAGAACTCACCACAACTCCGTTAGGGTCATAAACGAAGCAAGGAAAGGGACTTCCTTGGATATCCTTCCCTTTGTACATCACCGTGACTTTCCATTCTCCAGGCTCATCTGGTTTAAAGTTGGCTGCGAATCCTCCACTGACCTTATTGACTTCACAAGGTCTGCTGTCTCCAGAAGGAGAGAGAGCCACGACTTCCATAAACTCCAGCTTAGCTCCTGCAGGACTCGTTGTGTCTTGTGGATTCACAAGAACTTCTACAACCGACCCCACTGCACACGGAGCCAAACCTGAAGCCTCAATTTGTGACAATCTTGGAACAACTCGGCATTTTAGTGGAGACCCTACAACTGGTTCGCCTTGGTACTTCACTACTACTTCGTGGATTCCAATCTCTGTGGCTGTGAAGCTTCCTCTTCCAACTCCTCCCTCGGGTGTGACCACATTCACTCTGCAGTCCACTTTTCCCGAAGGTCCCTTCACTTCAACTACGATGTCTCGGTGAGACACTTCTTCTTCAAGGAGTTCCACGGTGAAGTTGATCTACAAATGAAGCGGAGTGAGGCTCTATTAGTTTCATGTGACAATGTAATGCCAATTTGTGATTAGATTTGTTGACTTACAGGTTCATCCTTTCTGTAAATCTTTGTTTCCCATGTGACAGAGACTCGTTGACCTGGAGGAGGTCTTGCAGGAAGCCACTGGTACTGCGAGACATAAGCCATAACTCCCAAATGGTCCACAGAAGGGTCTGCCATGTCTTTGGGACGGAGAATCGAAGTAACTCCTAGTTTCTCGCCTCCTCGCATTCCTTAAGTGAGAGAACAGAACAATTATGAACAAAATTGTCGTCGTTCTGGTCAATTTAAGGTTGCGGATTGTGTGCAGTACCCATTTGAATATTAGACTCCCAGTGGTCCTGCTCCTTCGACATGTTGTCCATACCAGGCACAGGTCCACCCAGTGACCGCACTAGTTCGCAGATGATCTCACCATTGTTCCAATCAGTCTGAAATTTTGAAGTTTTGTAATTTGCTTATTGGAAAAGTCATTTAATCAAACGGATTGGTATTTATTTATGTAGCTTGTATATCAGGTTGAGTACAACGATGGTTTTAAAATATGTTAACCTCAGCTACTCAGCTCAAATATTAAAAACCTGCAATAATTGCACAAGTGGTTCTGGACTAACCGTGAAGTTGGAGATGTGTCTCTGGGGAAGCTGGTTTCGGACCCAATTAAGAGTCGTCTTGTACCCCGGACCATTTTCCTTCATAAAATAACTGAGATAAGTCATCCCACTCAATTCATCGAGATGCGGACTAGCCAAATACTCCGGGTCGAGGACAATAGGCACCCCCAACTCTTTCTTCGCAAATTCCATCGCCACACGACAATTCCTCTCGCCATCATTCTCATTAAGATTCTTCCAGTGTGGAAACAATCCCGGCCTACAGTAATCCACCAGGGCACTCAGGTTCTTCCCACTCCTCCAATCACTTGTCAAGTTGTTTATGTTATTCTCAGGTAACACAGAACGAAGCCATGCCAGCATCAACTTCTTCGGTGGAAACTTCGACCTTCCAATTTGATACCGGACAATTAATGACCATATCAGCCCCAGAATTAGCTTCAAGTTTCCATTCACAATGTCCACGTTTCCTTAAACCATAAACCAAAATGCTAATCATACGAACTCATGACATGTTTCATTATTCTCCTGCACGTGTGCGCGTGCTGTACTAATTTTGCATTAATATTTGTCATGTTAAACATCACTTCCTCTCTCTCAATGAACTCAATTCCTTTGCGATGGAAAACTGTAGCGAAGTACTTTGCAGTGACCAAATTTGTGTTGCACACACTCATTCTTTTTCCAATTCACATCAACAATAATATATCTGCGCTACGCTTCATTTGAGATTATTACGCAAACACTAATTTTTGGTCAAGTCACCCACCCACGCCAAAGACAAACTCTTTTTCCTTCCTATCTCAGCCCCAATCTGTGACATTACAAAACAATTATACGAGAGCAGAGGTGGAGGTTGAAAAATATTACGGAGCAGGTATGCTTTACACATGTCAGTTAGTATCTTTGCGGTTTGTCTTGTTCTAAGTAGGTAAGGTTGGGCAGAATGGTTATGGAAATCTTTTATACAGAGTACTGCAGACACATTTATCACAGAGATCCATAATGCACACGGCATATCTCTTGTACTAAAGTAAAGTTTTGGGGTGGCATAGTTTTGTTTAAAGTAATTATGATCACAGCTATAGGAAGGAAAGAGTGTGTCCAAATTACCACCAGCACACCACACCTTTTTCGTAAACAATGAGTGTGTGCGCTAAAAGTGTGTGTGATAAAGGTATTTCGAAGAATTAATGGCATCATTTTTAATGCCTTAAAGGTCTGGAATCAGTGATGGTGGGAAAAGGAACATGTTATTTTCTAGTCCTACCCTTAAATGCTTTACAGCATCTTCCAGGTAGGTTTTGGATCCTACGTTCAAAATTATGATTCACTGTTAATGTTAATATTAAATTGATATTTCATGCCATCAACTAGAAATACTAAACGCTTGAGGCACAAGGCACACATACAAATTAATTGACTAGGATAACAATTAACCAAGTAAAAGCGGCCGGTCACTGAAATTCCCGTCCCTCATATTCCATCGTGATTATACTTACCCAACCAGTCAAGTTTACTCAACCTTACCCAAAACCACTTTAATTTACTATTAAAGCAGTTCTTCTTCAATCTTCATAAAATTAAAAGCCTTCATGCACATTACGTTTCAACCATAACCAAATCTTATTATTTCATCACACAAACTCATCTTTAGAGGAATTCATCCCCATGTAACTTCTCAAAATATTATGTTATCATCGTCTTCAACATCATCATCATGCCTTATTTCATTTACAATTTAACATCACGTACACATACAAACATAATCAGAAATCAATTCTCTCTGTTTAGTACCTCCTGCCTCATCCCGTCTTACTAACAAAGTAACGGAAACTCTTCCCTCAGAATTCGCCACACAATTCGAAAATCCTCTGTGAGTTTCCTCCATCCTTCACTAATTAACTCACTCACACTTGAGCACATCAAAATCAACTTTTACCCTAGTACTCATCTGTCTACTTCTGCATTTCATTTGACTAACAAAACTGCACGGTACTATGAATAGTATTGCTGTTTTCACATGCAGATACACACTCACGGATGAAGTTGAGTCTGACTCCTTTAAAATCCACCCTGCTTATCATGTTTCTCTCCGGATGGTTGACTTTGCTTCAAACCACCTTCTAATTAGTAACTGCATCACAGACAGTGTATCATCATCACCAGTCTGTTAATTCCTTTCGAAATTCAATACATATATTGGATGTACACTATTCGTAAGTTCCCTTCAAGTTATGGGTCAAATGCATTCATGCATGTTAATCGAATCCACGAAGTACGAAGTCTGTCTGATTGATGATGATGATCCTAAGTGCATCTCTACGTTAAGAAAGGGTTCCTGACTGTAACGTTGATGGATCAAATGCTGTAGAGTATTACAATTCCTCTCACAATCAATACTTATACTACAACAACATATATGCTTTGTAGTGTGTAGTATACTGCCAGGGCAGAGCTTGTCATGAATTAGCATTGTTGGGTAAATTAAGCTCTTCGCCTTTTAATAATACTTAATCATCTTACTACAGAGGAATGCCTGTCATTCATTACTATTCATTTGTTATTACAAATCATTAAACGAGTGTCGTGTCACAATCTCGCATTTGCAATGGAAATAATACTTATTTAATCCCAGCCTTATCCTACGAAAGTCTTGCCCATCCCATCCTTTACTTTTCTTGTCATGATGAACAGCAACATTCTTTGCAACTGTTGTCATACTCAGGTGCTGCTGCTCCTTAAGTCTTAAGTGAATGAATCTTATCCATAAGAAATTTTCACCTCAAGGAGCAATTTAAGAATGAATGACCAATGTAGTAAACCAGCTTAGGTCGTAAAAATGAATGCCGAATGTGCCAAAATTGCCGATGACGACGAAGTATATACTGTTTTTCGTGTTAAGTGATGATTGTAACGGGTTAGGTGGGCTTATGCATGTGTGTAGTAACTTCTCATATCTATGCTAATTGTTTCTTTTCATTCATTAACCCTTGAGATTTGGAAATTTTACTGCGTTGATAGAGTTGAGAATTAATTAAGCTTACCTATATTGACAAGTTTAACTCCGTCTGAAGAAATGGCATCCAAAGCTCTCGTAACATTTTCCAGCATTTGATGCTGGTTATTTGGTTTGTGAATCTTCCGAAGAGTCCTTTTTTGCAAGGCTTCAACTAAAGCGACGAGACAAGTTCCATCACATAAATCTGTGCTTAAGTCATTCACAGATAATCCTAATGGACGGAGGTGCTCGTTCACCCAGTTCCGGAATGTGTGTGCTTGGATTTCTATCCACAGGTCTTCGTTTCCCTTGATTTGCATTCCTTTTGCTGCATGGCCCTCTGGACTTCTGGCCATCATTCCAACCTGAAATACGTTCCGTTGGTATTATAATTTACAAGTGTTAATAAAATCTATGTGGAATCCTTAGCCGGAATATGGTCAAAGTGAAGGAAATCTGTAGGCACTCCAATAAACTTAAAGTAATTTCAACAGTACTGTTATCCAATCAAGCACTTTATAATGCTTGAAACACAGAAGTTGTGTCAAATAGGGGATAAAATATACATACAACTCGGAAACGCAAGAAATGGCCTTGACCTATCTTAATTTCATGATTTCCCAAATTACATAAAAGTCAATCAAGCATTATTACTAAACCGTAGTAGCAGCTGCAGCTCTGCATTTCCATATATATTTCCATTCACCTAGACACATGCAAATTCCTAAATTGCATTTATAATTTACGATCTCCACAAATAAAGTAATATATGCTCTCCATTAATAATTCTTCTGTTTATAGTATCTTTTATAATGGCCGATCGAGGTCAATCATTAATGTTATTCCTTTAGATGGTAATACCATCATCGAGTTTCATCTGAGCAGCACAAACTACACTCTCATCTCACGTACACATGAATGACACGCCGACCTATCAAATTTCGTCACAACTTCACCACTGTGCTGCTTGTTACCGCATCACAGTTTGCATCTTATTATTCCACATTATAAAAATTCCATCATATCCTAAGCCATGTGAATTTTTATTTTATGGTGGATAGTGGAAGTGTGTCACTTTTGCTTTTACTTCTTTGCAGGGACCAACCACCAGCAGCAGAACAGCAGAAGTGTCCATCATACTTGCTGCTGGCAATGACTAGTCCGTATTTGGTCATGGACAATTATGGAAATGTGTCTCTCTCATCATTTAACTTAGCAGCGTGCATTTATACTCTTCTTACTTCTGCCCCCACTAACTCTCCGTCTACACTTTAAATCTTCAAATGGACTACCTCCCAGTAATAATCAACTACCAATACATCCAACCTCCATTCATTTCATCAATCACATTAAAATATCACTTGTAGAATTACAACAATCGCAAAAAGAACTTCTTGCGGCTACGCCATAGATTGTCTTTCATGTGAGAGAGAGATATATGTGAACAATAACCTAAATATGTGTGATCTTGTGCACTTCCTCTTCTTCATTAGATAATCACATTCACAATTCACATGCACACACTATTTCCACATGTTTTGATTCGCATCTCCCTACACGGATCCTTATGTAATATTGTGTACAATATTGTCTCTAAGTAAAAAGATGCCTTTGATTATGAATTCCTCTCTCCAATAACCTTTGCTTGACTTTTGTCCAACGTCCACCACCTTCCTTCACTCATTACCATAAGCCATTTATTGTTGTACAACATTTTTTCATGTCATTACATATGCAGCATTTTTATAATAATGGCTGGGCAGTCAGCTCAGACATTCTTTCTTGCATAAAAAAATATGTGCATGACTAAGAGAACAGAGACTTACTGTGGATATCCGATTTTCTTCTGGCTCCAGCATTCTGACTCGCAATGATGAATGAGAACCAGTTACGATTCAAAAGAATTTAAATGGAAATTGAAGATAGTCGTTTTGGTATTTCACTGGTGTTGATTTACGTCATCTTGGAATTCACGAGAGCTTGGTATTTCTGTCGTTTACAGTAGGTGTGCAATTCTTGTACTGACAGAATAAAACTGGAGAGTTCACTTCAGTTTAAAGTTGTTGGGAAACCGGAAGGAAGAAGTGAGGATTAAGTCCTTGGAAGGATTTATGAGGTGTTCCAGGGACATAGACAAGTAATCCTATGCACTCTTCCATCCAAGATTAAGTTTATGATGATAGGAGCACAGAAACCCACTTGTTGCACTCACAGCTTTATTAATCTCACAGTCTCATGCAAAAATTCCTCAAGCTTGCGAAAACACAATCCACCTTGATTCTTCAACCCTTCCTTTTTCTTCCTCAACCACCTTCTCCCTCTCTTTAAACTTAATCACGGTCGCTGATACGATCAATTCCAATGGTGGTTATAATAATTAACAGGGAGTTAATCAAAGTCGAGTAATGTATCAGTAGTAGTAGTCTTAACGAGAATAAAGAGAACTTTGATAGAATTAGCACCACAAATGTAAGTTATTTAGACTATATACTTGCCTATGCAGGCAATCATCATAGGGTGAATTAAATTTGTACTTAAAATCTCCTTACTACTAATTTACGATTCTTGTAAAAGATAACAAAATAATTTATTAAATGCTCTCATAAACTATTTTCCTTCAAACCTATAATATGTAGCTCTATTCAGTAGCACACTTTGTTACCAACTTGGCCTTAAAATAATAATAATAATGTATTATTAAAAAATTTTATTTAACACACGTGGGAATAACTGGCTAACGAACTATTTTTACGTACAACATAAACTTGCGATTGATTTGAATTCACATGCAATAAAAAGTAACTTGTAACTTGTAACGATCCCACAGAAAATGACACAATTGGCATTAAATTAGCAACTTTCCGTCCTCCGAAATATTATGAAGTTGAACAATAAAATTCACTTTCGTTCTTTGAATATGCAAGAAAGGAAGGTGCATGAATAAATAGATGAAGTAAGTCTTAAATAATGATAAGATAATAATGTACAAGAACTAAAGAGTGTATTTATTCTCGTCCAATGTGGTCTCTCAAGGTGGTGGTGGTGGTAGTGGTAGTTATGTACAAGGAATAATATAACAATCAACAGGTATGAGAGACGGCTCAGGTGAGACTGAAATGGGTCTATGGGATGAGATTTTTAAAGCGGAGGTGGTAGTGGTAGTTGGTGGTGGAGGATGGTTGTAATAGTTCGAATACTTTGAATGTTGAGTGTGTTATGTACGTAATGCCCTTACATTTCTACTTATTCATCGCTTTTGCTTAGGTCACCTTACTTTTTTAGGCGATGCGAAATCTCATGGAATATACCTGTTCTTTCGACTTACTGTTCGTTGGTCGTACACACATGCATAGTGATAGTGCAGTGTTTATCATAGCTCTCTCTCTGTCCATAGTCCACACATATACCTGTTCTTTCCATGCAGCAGCAGTGTCAGTAATAGCATCTACATTCGTACAGTCAACCACTTGTCTCTAAGATGTTTAAAAGGCTCGATTCTACTGCTGCTGCTTACTGTTAAAAAATAGATGCATAAGAACATACGTGTTCAACAAGGTAAAGTATTAGACAGACTTTAGACAAGTAAGAATAGCGCAGTTGGTAGTGTAGTAGTAGTAGTAGTGAATTGTTGAAAAAGCCCTCTACTCTGTATTTTTAATCCTAACAATGATGTAACAATCCCTGAGAGTAATTTTACTTTCGCTTACATCACCACTACCGCTGTACTCCTAACTCCTACCACTATTCAGTCATCATCATCATACCTTTCATAAAATTTACTAGTTCAATTATTGCACTTTGTCCCGACTGTAGTTAGCTGTAGTTGTTTGCTCAGTCTGTCCTTTATCCATCCTTTATTACATTTGTGCAAATTTGTGCCTCTTAACAATGTAAGCGTGTAATCTTAGCAGGCAAAGAATGACAAGCGTATTATTCTTTCGTATTCATACTGCATTGACTATTCTTGTCTTTATCAACTCTTCTATGCAATTCTGCAAGGTGGATTGAATTAACCAAATAAACCGCATGTAATTTCCTCTTATATTCATATTGACGCATATCACAGACAAGTTTACAACTTAACAGTAGATTTACAGAAAGTATTAAGAGATTTCTTACTGAATCGTTCATTTTCATTCGTCAGTGAGGCCTGTAGCTTCTGTCTGTTTGTCGGCGCTGAATTGAAAGTCCTTCTCGCTGTTTTAATTTGCTTGAAAATCTCACAGTAATTACTATTAAATAATACGTGTGGGATTGTTTGCAGTCAATTCTACGATTAGAGGTGAAAAGGAAGAAACAGAGAGTCTGTTTTAGGTATACATCCCATCGATCAGTCATTATAGCCATTATTTTTCTTGTAGCTCGGTAAAACTATTATAGGATAAAAGGACGAGTCCCATTCTTGTCAATGCCTGCTGATTCCTAACAAAATAATACTTCTACAGTTAGGATAGTTAGAAATTAAAATTAACCTATTCAAATTACCATATATTAAGTTATATTGATGAAAAATAAAATGGGTAACAATTAGACTCTCAAAAGTTCATCAGTTCAAAAATTTAATTAATTAATTAGTTAACACAGAAGAAACACTTGGGCAATAAAGAGATGAAAACAAAAATTCGCAAGAACCTTTAACGTTTAGTCTTAAACTAATCCTGACCTAATTGTGGATTGTGTCTCATTATGAAGCTCTTTAATGTGTTTAACAAAATTTCTTGTGTCTGTGTCCAGCTTTCCTTCGAACGAGTTCAAAAGTATTTCAATTCCATTGTGAAGTTCTGAATTTTCATTCACCACCTTAGAAATCACAATGACATCGCAATATGTATGTTTGTCTATATCATACGTACAATGTATTAAAAGATATGAATTCAACAATACCTTCTTAAGCAAGTCAGTTTTCCTAGCTTCTGCTGTCTGAGTCCGGTGCAACTCTCCCCGTTCCTGGACTGATTGTACATTTATAAGTTAATTGATTTATAAGTAATTGGTCCTACAACAATAATTGATTTGTGATTGTGGTGGATCTAACCTAGCTTAGCTCTCGTAGATATCAGCTCAGTTTCCACTTTCTCCGTTTTCGCTTCTGCAGCTTTCCTAGCTTTATTCTCCAGCTTGAGATGTGCTGTAATTGCTCTCATCCGCGTGTTATTTCCTTCAACTATTTTGGCTAGCATATCACGCGCTTGTTCTAGATCCATTAAAGCCCTTCAGACACGCATCATAATAATTTCAAGACAGAAATGTGAAACCACGAACTATCCGTACCCTTAGTCTAGTTTTTTGAAGTCTGAGCTTACCTTTTGTTTTCAGACATCACGTCCTTCTGTCTAGCTGCATAGGCTTCTATTGCTGCTCCATACTGAACAGCGTTTTCGCTTTTCTCCCGAATCTCACCAAGTCTTCTCAAAGCATCTATTTTTTCCATCTGGAAACAAACACGAAACACTTAAAATCACGTTTTCCTCCTACATCCTACACCTTCAAAGATTCCAAAGTATTCACCTCTAAAGTTCTCAACTGCTCCTTAAGCCATTTAAGTTCTTGTTGAGCAGCTTCAGTCTTCCTTTTCCAAGTATCAGCTTCCGACTTAATTGCATATGTCGCATTATCAGACACCATTTTTGACCTTTCCAACTCCGCCTGGGCATTCCTCCTCTCCCCTTCACGTTCTGCACGTTCTCCCACCAACTTCATTTCCAGTGACCGCTTCTCTTCTTCCAGCTGCAGCACCGCTAACCTCGCAGAAGAAAACTTTTCCTTCAGCAACCTCATCTCTTCCACTTGTCCGTAAAACATCCTCTCGAATTGGGAAAACTCCTCGGACGACGGAAGACCCATTCCTCCTCCCCCAATCGACCTTAGACGCTCCACGAACGCTTCTCCACGGTCCTTCACACTCCCCATCAGAACTGTTGACACCGACGACGACGACGATGATTTTTCCACCGCACAGTCCACACCATCATCCTCCTCCTTCTTTGAAACTTCACAAGGCCCTACAAACAACCACACCCACATAAAAATAAAATACACCTCTATTCTCATGAATTAAAGCTTCACAGTAACAAAACTAACGAGCCAACGAATTGCTTACCTGCAGTGGCTGAATTGGTATCGTTATTCGGCTGTGGCACATTATTGGAAGTGTTGGCAGCGTCGTTGGAAGTTTCTGGAGGTGGAAGAAGGTCCATGAGGGGGTTACTGTGACTTTTAGGAGGCAGGAGGTGTGGAGGATGGAGGAAGAAGGACGGGAGGTTGTGTTGTTGTTGTTGTTGGAAGAAGAGAGACGGCGGGGGATCCTCCAGGCCGAGGAGTCCCCCTCCTCCGTCCTCCTCCTCCCTCAGCTGCACGAACCCTTCTTCCCTCTCCACTCGCCCCAGAAGTCCCTCTCCAAGCATATTCACCCACTCCCTGCAATCAATCCCTTCAGTGCCCTTCACTCTTTACAATCCTTACACAAGACTTCCACAGCTTGACGAGACTTCCACTTCCAGCTTGTACCGCAGAATAAATACACCTAAGGATTTCATCAAGTATTAATACACATTAAGGTGCTTGTAAAGATGTTATGGTGATGAGAAGAGTCAAAGTACTTAAGCACACAGTACACACTTTATTATTATAAGTATTATAGTAATTAATATTATAGAAGTTCAAATGAACAGCTTTAAGCTAAGTTTTCAAGCGTTGTTATTATTATAATAATATTAAATATAAAAGACAATCATGCTTGCGCTTAATTACTTAAATGGGTCCTCACGTTGAAGTTCTTAATTAATTTTAAACTGCGTCAAGGCATAGGGTGGACTTAATTTAGACTAATATTAGTTATGAAGGATGGTTGTGCTTAGTGTAGGATGTATGAAGCTAGACCGCTAGACGCTTCAAGCGTTAAGGTTCTGTATTAAGTTGATTCCGAGGCTCAGCTGCTGCTTGATTTTCATTCTCCTCTTTGACCTTGGAGATTAAGACTGCAAAAACCATAATCAAGAAGACACTGAATAAGATATCAGCCACAGCTATCCAATATCGAATTTGGCCGTCATGTGAGGTGTTCGTCTGTTGGGTGACGCAGTACATGATTCGGATGACGAACAGAAGCACTTGGAGTTCTCCTATAGTCTCCAATTTTTCGGCAGTTAGTGTCTGTTTCATGCAAACAATAAATCCATGTGAGCCAGCAGTAGTGTTAGGAATGCGACGTAACAAAAGAGTCATTTTTAAAACAAACCTGTCCCTTCTCCGTCGAAGCAGCAAGGATACACCCCGTAAATCCAGATATCACGACTGCAGCAACCCATATCCCACTGAGCCACCAGATAAATGCTGAAATTGAAAACATTATTTTTAAAACTAGGGGTTAACGAAGGTATTATAGTAAGGTAATAAAAATTGAATTCCAGCATGCAAATAAAACCAGCAATAAAGGTATATAACCTTACCTGATCCAAAGCATTTCATGTCTTTTTCATTTGGACGATAATTAAAAAGTAGGACCAAAACCACGAGAGACAGCAACTATATAATTACCCCAAATATAGCAAAATGATAATATTGTGTATGGTTTTTCTTGGAAATCAAATAATTGTCAGTATTAGCGGTTGTGGTAAATGCATAAATTACCAAGTATGCTGATCCTAAGGACACCGCTAACTGTTTCCTCGCCCGCACTTGTAGGTCACTCTGTGCTGTGACTGCTGCCATTTTGGAGAATTAGGCTGTCAAAAACCAGCAAAGTTGCCAAAGTTTAGTTTCAGGAATACGTGAACTGTAGTGGGTAAGGAAAATGTAGAGTACTGGAGACGGATACTTTGGAATTCAATTGAGGAGAGCTCCTTGGAGAGATTCTTCTGCTGAGCTACTACACAGACGTTGAATGGCTGACTAAAACCCAAAACTATGGACAAAAATAAAATCTACAAGTGTAATCTGAGGAGTAAAGTCATTTATATTGAAACTGGGAATGCAATATATAACGATCGTGTCGAGACACCCAACTTCAACTTTCAGTTTTGGAGTCTGACGGTCGTGATTTTCTTGACTTAAAAATAAAGGCAACTTCACACTAGCTGGTGAAGTAATAAAAGATAATCCTTATCAGTGACTGATGACTAAAGATCATGAGAACAACGTTGCAGCAAGCTAAACAATGTTCTAATTTTTCTAATGTTTACGACTTGCATGCAATCTCAGGATCAGAAAGTAATGTTTACTCATAACTCCGAGTGATACAAACTACCAAAGCTAACTTGATCCCTCCTGAGATATTATCACATCGAAATCTGATAACTCTCTTATGCTGCTGACTTTCTGAAATGCTCCAGATCTTCGAACAATATTTCTCAAATGTTTTTGTACTCCTGTCCCTGGACTGTTCTTATCCTCATTATATCTCGCAGGTCTTGTGGTTCTTTAGTTTCACTCAGCTCATGAATCTCAATTTCGTACAAACCAAGGAGTTCGTGCTTACCATGCCACAACAATCGTAACTGGCAAGTGCGAAATGATATACGTATATAAATGCTATCTTGTACCGGTCAAAGCTTTAGCTGTGTCGGGCGATGACTCATCTTTAAGGAATCTTCCTAGAAGAAGCGAAAGAAATATGAAAAAACTCAACCACTACTCGCATTAATTTTTATTGTAAAGCACACAATTATTCTCAGATTACACTTTCAACTTCAGACTTTATGAGTAACAGGCAGACTCATCCCTTCCTTTTCTTTCTTTTTGATATTGATGACAAATCCTTTGCTACTCTTGCTGCTACTTCGTTGCTGCTGGAGCATTTTTGAGTCGTAATATTCAATATCAATCACATACGTAGAGACAACAGCGACACAAACGAGATTAAAAACGAATATTGCGACAGCCAAAAGCGAAATATTGCCTGCTCCATGACCCATGCGATATAGACTAACTATACTGAGGAACATCGACACTGTGAGATTCACTTTGATCCAGAGTTTACACTTTCTCATATTTCTCTGCATGAAATAAGAAAAAACTTGCTTATTTTAAAATTGTAGGCACTTTTATGGCTGTGTAGGTATTAAGTAAATAATCACCGTCACAAGTCCGTTGAAAAAGACGAGACATATTCCAAGGGAAAATAACCCTCCAACGATTGCTAGACAAGCGTATGTCATAAATCCATCTGGAAACATATGGATTTAATAGCAAGTGAACTTTCTTCCATTCGCATTTTGGATGCATTTTTGTTATTTTTGCTATGTTCAAACATTTCAAACTAATAAGAGAGAATCACTACCTCGACTCATTCCAGAGACCATTTCATACCCATTCGGTCCTCCTGGAGTTTTGAAGACAATGTTATCAAAACTGTCCACGTGTTCATCATTTTGTCCATATCGATAGGCCGCCATGCCTGACCCGAATACCATTATGGAGAAAATCTTGCGATTCGAAAGAATCATAGTTGAATCGGCAATCATTATGGATTTATATGCAGCGAAGAAAGTTTATGGCGTACCATGTAGAAGATGCTGAGCACAATACAAAAGCCCTTCAGCTCAGTACGAGGTCCACCGGAATGATCCAAGCTGGCCATAATGCCAACTGTTACTGCCATAATTCTATACAAAAAAGTTCTAAAAAAGTTTCATGAAAAGGATAAAAATATTTCAATCATGATCTTAGCAACTTTTCTCTTCATGCAACAAGAAAGTTCCCATTACCTTTAACAGTAGCAACACTCAAAATTGGTCTCGATGAGAAAGTTGTTGGAGTTGGAAGGATGTGTGTTAAAGCTGCAACAGCTCAATCGAATAGAGACACCTACACCACGCTACTGGTAGACACAATGCATTTATGGATGAAGTCGTCAGCCTGTCGACGTGGAACTCTGTACTTCTCCGAAACTTGCACATTTGCCATCGCTGTTTTCAATTGTTTATACTTACAGGTATTATTAGTTTAGGTAAGACATTGAGTGCATAATATACAAGGAAGCCGATTTCGTTTGCTCCATTTACCATTACTCCATACTGTTTACAGTTGAATGAAATTCAACACACAAAACTTTGTGCATTTAAAGCAAATAATTCGTTCAATCAATGCATAGTCAAGCTCGAAGTTCAGTTATGTACCCATTTTTCTGAAGTGTCAAAAGGTTGCTTTACTACTAATTATACTGAAAAATGAAATTTCTGCATTGTTTTGAGCAACCCTGTACACAATTCGCCTTGATGCCTTGATTATGCAATACTA